>JAOTQG010105569.1:11949-23383 GCA_025631175.1 Iris virginica
CCCCCCCCCCCCCCCCCCCCCCCCCACACACACACACACACAAAACCCTGTCTCTCGTATCAGTCGGGAAAACACGAACATGCCCTTAGAATTCATTGATCCTGAAAGCGTCTATACGAGGTTGAAGAGCATGCTGATACAGCTACGATCATGGATGCAGTTTAGGCCAGGGAAGCACTGAAGTATAAAATCTGATTGTTGGTACCTGGTGCTGACGAGAGGTAGAGATATGAGGGCAGCGACGTAGAATTCAACTCGGTGATTCTATTTTCAGGGTGATTGCGCACTAGATGGTAGCGGCAATGTAGATAGGAGTTCCACATGGTGCACATATTATTTTTGCTGACAGCAGAGGGGTCTCTCTGCTACATGGGATTATTTATTTTTGTGGGGGGGGGGGGGTGAACGAGAGGGTATAAGTAAGCGACTAAAAGTGGTAATTGTTGAACCAAGGCAGCCCCAATTTTGACGGACATGTAACATATACGAAGGAAAAACATACTTGCCGAATGTATATTGAGAGACTAGTTTAAAGGCAGTAGTCGTTTTATTTACTTGAGCCGTCCTCGTTTGTGTACGGGTGTGTGGGAATTCGAACCGATGGTGTGGTGCAATTTGAATCATCTTTTAAATGGGAGTCTGGAAATGAGATATCATTTGAATAGAAGATTCGGTCTCATTTTGGACAATCAAATGTAACAGTGTTTCGATCTTTTAATTCTAATTAATTTTAAATATATATAAAATTTTAAAATTATGTAACAGAAAATAAGACATCATTTAAAATAAAAGATCTAAATTTAGTGTAACATGTACCAAAGTGAAGTAAAGCATAACATTCAAAATTATCGTGTTTTTGCATTTGATAAAACACTTGATTGTCTGTAGGGCCGTAAACAGTTATGGTAAAGCCGTTCTCCTAAAAGTTAACAGATCGAGAGGCTGTGTTGTGTGTGACGGTGAGTTTTACGGTGCAACAATGCAAGAGTTTGCACTTGGTCCTTTTGGTCCAAATCTCAGTTGGGTAATTTTTGCGATGATTTGTCAAGACTTGTTAAAAAATTCATCAAGTCTATAAAATGCATGATTCGCGAACGCTCGCGAGTAGCTTGCGAGTCCGTCACGAGCCGAGCCAAGCTCATTCATTTTAGGTTCGATTCGAATTCGTAAAAGTTCGACTCGTAAAAAAAATGTGAAAAGCACAACTCGAGTTCGTAAAAATTCGACTCCTTTACCCCTGATTGTCTGGATTAATGAGTCAATTTCAATAATTAAAATGTTTACATTTCACAAAATAAGATTTTATATTTGATAATTTTGGAGTTGCACTAATCCACAGTCAGCCACCGATTTTAAATCCGTCTGTGTGATCTCTAATAATTTTTGGGTCAAGAGAATCCATTTTGTATTTTCAATCTTAGATGAATTTGGAAATTTTCATATTTTCATCAAATTAATCAATCAAATTTTAATTTAAATTGTTTAGAGTTGGCTACTTATTATAAATTATATTCTCTTCCTTAATAGTCCCTTCATAACCAATATAATTTTTTTCCATTTTTTTCATTTTGATTTTTTTGGTTTATTATTTTGAACTTTGACTGTCAAAATATCAGTATTCTAGATTTCATAATTAGGAGTATAATAAGTTAATTTATACTTTTTGGCATCAATTTTGATTGTTGAATAGTACAAAATTTTATTTGGTATTATAAAATTATAAAATAGTTATTAAAATATTACGAGATAAACAATTGATACCACTTTCAGAAATTAATAATATTGAGTAGATGTTTTAAATTTTGTTTGGTAAATATTAAAATTAGCCAAGTACTGTCAAAAATCAAATAAAAATGAAATCATTTAGTAGTTTTTTTTAAAAAAACGTAAAACGTATATAATCCATATCACTTCAACGACATCAGAAACTCGATTTGTAGTGATTTTTAATTTTTTTTTTTGTAATGATTAAAGTGAAAAAATAGAAGAGAGATAAAGAGAAAATGATAAGATCAATTAAAAATTAAAATCATACGAAATTAAATTTGTGATCCAAGTCTTAAAAGACTATGAAGATTTATTTTTCTACATCGGTGGAATTGGTTAAAAAGTAGGGTTAAGGAATCAAAAGATAAAAAATTAAAAATGAGTCATTATGTTTCCATTTAAAAAAGTAATAATAAAATTTAAAATTTTAATATATGTGTTAATTTTAAATGCTATGAAATAAGAGATAAGACATGAGACAGGAAATCTCGGATTCAATAAAAATTACCACAACGATAAACATCAAAATAATTTTGGATTTCATAAAATAGAAGATACATTGATACTATGAAAGTATTTTCAGAGAAAAAAGAAAGGGAAAAATAAATGAGAACAGTTGAACATGAACACGAGCGGTTATGAAATTACAGGAGAAAGGTGGGGTTGAAGGCAGCCACGACAGTGACAGACTGATGAGTGTTGGGATTTGTACACGCAAACCCCTTTCCCTTTCCCTCTCCATCAATCATCATCTTCCTTCGGGGTTAAGTCCCAAATACCATTTGACTTTCCCCATCCATTTTCCTGTTCTTGAGCGTCAGCAGCAGCAGTTATGGGTGGTGAAAGAATTTCCATTGCAGGTACTTTCCCTCTAATCCCTTCCCCCCCCCCCCCTTTTTTTTTTTTGGTCTCTATGATGATAATTGATAATTACCCATATTTGGATTTGAGCTTCCAGATGGGGAAGAATCATCGTTAGAGCAAACATTTCCCGATCACTCCGAGGGATTTTCCACTCCATTTAGGTAGTTTCTCTTTTCTTACTCCCAAACCTGTATTATATGGAGTATATGGTAGGGTAGAAACTCAACTTGTGAATGTTACATGGGTCAGGATGGATGGTCTAATCAGGGAATTGGATGAGGACAATGAATCGGGTTTTCGAGAATCCAGTTATATGGGTCATCAATTTTCGAGTACTACCTTAGAAATGGATGCCAATGAAAGGCAGAGGCGCAGTGCTTACACGCAGGTCTTGAGGAGTTATGATGAATTGCAGTCTCGAATTGAGCTCTTGGAGGAGGCCAAAAGTAAAATCTTGGGGTATTATTTACTTCCCTGTCGGTTGGCTTATATCTAGTCTTCACATATTACTGAGCTATTGCAACATCTTGTTACTGCACTTTCTTCTTACCATGTTTAAGTGTTTGGTGTAGTGCCACATTGGAAAATTTACTAGAATCAAATTTTAGTGAGGTTCCTTGTTTGACCGTAAAGAACGCTCCTTATTGACCTTCCCCGTATTCTCTCTCTAAAAGCTTAAGCTTAGGGGAGTTGTTTGACATTTTTTTCTCTTCAAGTCGTGTAATACATGGAGCTTTATTGCAATAGATATCATGATTGTTTATCTCTGGATTCTACTTAAACATGCCTGTCATCCTCTAGTGTTATTTGGTGTTGCCAGAAATGTGTGTAGTATTGTGACTTGCGAGTGTAAGGTTATTGCGATTCAGCTATTGGTGTTCTAAAAACTTAGGGGGAGCTCAAAGGCAGAACTTTTTTCATTAATTGTAAAGTGATAAGTCTATATTAGAATACTGAAAGGAATAAATGGATTGCCAGTATTATAGTGACAGAAATGTTATGGTGCCCACAAATAAAGCTATTCGAGAGTGTGATAGTTATCTTTAACGAGCCTAGGTGACAAGTCACGACCTATGTTGAAAACTTTCACTTGGTCAAACCATTCGGCTTGCAAATTGAAAATGAAGCAAGGAGGCGAGTCAACCAATGTGGCAAGAATTATGCTAAGCAGGGGTTTATTTTTTATGGTTGATGAACAGCATCAGATATTGGTGATTTTCTTATTTGAAAACCAAGCATCTACCGTATTAGGCTCAAATATTAGTGCACATGTTCAGACCCATGCCCGCTCTTGGCACAGCACAGCGTGCATTTTGCAACTCTCCAAGGGGGCTCGCACCAGGGTGTGCCCACTGATGTACCTTCCTGGTCCACTGTCCAAAATTGTGCAATGTGCTCTAAGAGCTGCCCCCAATGACCCCCAGTTCCGTTTTTTCGCTGCCGATGCCTTACTGGCAACTAGCAAGGGTCAGACTTAACCTGCTCCGAACTGTGCACTTTGCTGGTTTTGCAACTCTTCCTCAGGGCTCCCCACTGGGACTTACAGACTGACATGTTCTGGTTAAATCCTTGTTAGTATGTCAAAATTTTTCAATGAGGAAATCTCTACATTAGATTGTATCTCTTTTTCTGTCAGGTTTAGGTGTCTCTCTGCTTCATGGATTTTAAGATTTTTGTTTATTCAGCTATACTCCTGCAGGTATACTCCTGGAGCATGGATCGGAACAGTGGGTGGCATGAAATCAAGTGACTTTGATCTACCAAAGACGACAACACTCTTATTGATCGGTCCAAAAGGATCGGGGAAAAGCAGTCTTGTTAACAGAATTTCAAGGGTGTTTGAAGAGGACAAGTTCGATTCACAAAGGGCCCAAGTATCATGTACCTTTCTCTCGCTGTTTCTATTATATTTTCGTGTTTTTGGTTCCCTTCTGAAAAACTTGGGCTTCTTTCTTCTTTGAGTTGAATGTGATTTACTTATGGCAGACAATTCACCCATTGAAGATGGAACGTACTTCCTCCAGGAGTATATGATTCCAAGATGTTCAACTTCTTTCTGTTTGTTTGACACTCGCAGCTTGTCTGAGACTTCATCTGAAAATATGAAGATGCTTAATCATTGGATGACAAAAGGTGTTAGCCATGGACAGCTAATTAGGAGGTAACTAGTGCTGAAACTTTGCATTGATCTCCATGTGATTTGGCCAACTTTGAATGATATATTCTCGTCTTTTGACTTCTCAGGGGCTCCGACAGTTTAAACTTACGGGTTAAGATGAAATGTAAAGCTCGCCAGAGTAATTTCCGTTCTAGTGAAAACAGAACAGTGAATTTTGTCGTTTTTGTGGTGAATGGTCTTTCAGTTCTGAAATCACTAGACACCGATGGTGATGCAGAAGCACGGTGTACCAACTTGGTTGCTACAATGTTCAACTTGCCCTTGTTGTCGTTCAAAGGTGCCAAGGATTTAATTGTTACCAGTCCAAAATTTGATAATTCATTTTTTTTTTCTTTTCACTTTGTTGTTGCCTGTTGGTGGTGTTATTATTATTGTTTCTCCATATAATGTTCAATTATTTATTGCTGACTTCTGTGCTCCAGATGATAAGCCTGTTGTTGTTATCACACACGGAGATTTACTCTCACTTTCTGATCGTGCACGTATCCGTGTTCATTTGGGAGAGTTGCTGGGTATTCCTCCAAAGACTCAAATTTTTGACATACCAGGTGACCATTGTGTAATTGTTTTTTTTTCTTCTGTCAATTCGGAATGACAAGGCCTTGGGACGGTACGGTGATTTATGATTTCATCATGCTTGTAGACACATATGATCAAGCAACTGAGCTGACGATAGTAGACATGTTACGTTATTCACTTGAGCATGCTGATAGGAACCTCCCAGGAAAAGGCTGGCTTAAAAGGAAGGCAAGCTTACTTGGCATTGGCACAACCAAATATTTTCACATGCTACAGTTGCACAGACTAATATTCAACAGAGCTATTCTATTTGCATTTTTCCATTATCATATTTGATAATTACAACATATGCTTGCAGTTGCAGGTTTGCGTAGCACCCTTTCCAACACATGCACTCCTTTTTCTCGTCGTGGGTATTGCCATCATCGCCATTATAACAGCTCGGTTTCATGGTACATTCTCACATGCCCATGTCTGCACCCCTGCCCCTGAACCACGTCTTCATATAGATTGGCATAGAATTAGACACCTGTGGTTGGGTGAGGATTACTGAGTAGTGTGTGCCCTTCTTATTCCGCCGCCAACAGTACTTTGTACAAAAGAATGTTAGTGTCTAAACTCGTATATACGACTACTAATGTCTACGCATGTACATTCGTGGAGTGATGGAAAAGGAAACCATCACTATAATGTGCAATTAGCCCATGAAAATGTTTAAATAAAGGTACAATGTTGGTGTAAATATATATTTTATTGGTGACTTATAAGTCATTTTTCATTTAATAAGAATCTTCTCCCAAGTTTTGTAGTCATGAATTCTGAGTTTTGATGTTAAATTCGGCAGGTTGTTATTTCGATAGATGATCAATAGAAAATGTAATCTTAAAACAAGAAAACCACCTTAAATTTCCTTCAAGATATCCAAACAATCGCCTACGCATTCATTTCATTCCACAACATAACGAGATGGCTGTATGAAACAAACACTGTTTGTCATTCCAACAACTGAGTGGAAGAGTATATATCAAACGGTTAGGAGACTACACAGCTACATAAGAACGAACATTTCACAGTGCAGGTCAGTGCTAAAGGAAGGGCATGAACGATCTTGGGATGCAATATCCCACTCCACTCGACTTCTCAGGAAGGGAGTTAAGGGACTACATTTGCCCCCATCTTCATCCTTCAACAAAATCCTACCCCTTCTGCACCTCACCATCAACCCCCATACGCGGTAGCACAACTCAACTCTCTACCAGTTCTACATTGCTAACACACCAAATTCCCTTCGTTTTCACAATCTTAATGCTCTTCCATCACCCTGCCTCTCTACCCGCCTTGCATACCTGAAAAAGGTGATTCCATCCAAAACACACCAGCACTACAGAGCAGACAGTTGCTGTGAGAAATATTACCCATATATCAATACGATGCACACCAAGAAGGGTGCAGACATATATCTTCTAATTGAACACTGAGAGGAAGGTTGTCTTGATGATGGAGTCATCTGGATCCAAGTAGTATATAATAGGTATCTAAAGGAGGATAGTCATAAATGTTATGTAAAACCACGCATCACTGAATTTCTGAAGTAGATGAGAACCAATTTTGCAAGAGTGATCCACATCACATTCAGTGCATTAATCAATGAAACCTTTTCAATAATCAAATGTGAAACAAAAGAATCATGGGTTTATATAATAAGCCTACAACATAGGGAACCCTCAAAAACATTACACTGGCTTATTGTCCTCTATTCTAATGGATAAAAAGAAACACTTACACTGCTGCCACTATCCTTTTCGAATGACCGGTTGACATGAAGAACTGTAACACATAACTAGATTCTACAACGAGATTGTTTAAAAATGCAAAAAATTGCATCCTTCGGACTGCAAAGGGGTGTAGAAGAATGCAGTATTGACAACCGTAAGGAAGAAAGCCATTATCTTTTATTCTTTCTTATCTGCAGACAACCAGCTAAGGACAAATATTAATACTTCCACTCGCAATTTATCATTACCATTTCAAATCCAAAGAAACAACACCCCAATTTGCTAGGCACTCACGGATTTTGAATCCATCCAACATGTTGTAATTACCAACTGTATCAAAATCACCCTTCAGCAGTAGAATAACTTGGAATGCTTTGCAAAAACTTTTTCCTTGCAGCAAGGTCATTAGCAAATCGACCTAAAACAGCGATTGTCGCTGTATTACTACCAAACTTCTCAATCCCTCTAGAAATCATACAAGTGTGATTAGCCTCCACCACAACCATTATATCTTCTCCTAACAACGACGAAACAGTCTCTGCAATCTGCCTTGTGAGCCGTTCCTGGACTTGAAGTTTAAAACCATAAAAATGTACTATCGATTGTATAAGAGATTTTCCTACAGTAGTAATTTCTTCACCTGAGAAATGTCCTATATGAACAACACCGTAAAAAGGAAGTAAATGGTGTTCACATAGAGACCAGAAAGACAAGTTTAGCTCTGAACAGATGTGTCCTTCATCATGACCAGCATTCCCATTGGATTTAAATGGATCCATTGGACCACGAGGAAACCCATTGAGCTTCATTTCCATGTTTGAACTTTTAAAGTTCATAAGCCAAATCACAAAATGAGCAGGAGTGCTTACAAGTTCTTTTCTTAGTGGGTCTTCACCCAAAGCCTTAATAATTGATGCTCCAGCTGTAACAGAACCACAACTAGCTCCGCCCACATTTGAGAGGGACCGAGATGGGCACCATGATTGGTCAAACCCCCCTCTCAAGTGGACAGCATCTACCTTTATGTCTCTAAATTTTAAGAGACCCATAAAGTCAACCCACATAACCGCCTTCTCATTTTCAAATATTCCTGAACCAGAACAAACAATCGTCTTCGCCCATTTCTTGTGGCTTGGATCGAGGAAGGCCGATTGAAAATTTGGAAAGTGGATATGTGAACATTGGAGAACTACGGCAACGCCTGTTGGCTTGATCCCTTGCTGCAAAGCTAAACAGATTTCATCTGCCAAGCGTTGTGGATCTTGGAGCCGTTTTGCAAATACTTCAGCAACCCTCGAGAGTTTACTTAATCCAACAACTCGTTGGCCAGATGGGATATAACCAACATGACACTTGACCTGGAATGGAAGCAAGCAGGACTCACAATAAGAGAAGAGATCGAGATCTCGAACAAGGACTAGGCCACCGACTCCTCCAGCATGACCCACTCCACTTTCCAGTCCAGCTTCTGGAAATAAAGCACCTTGGACAATGTCCTTTACCTTCTGCTTATAACCTGGTTATGTACAGGAGAAAAGGTTTAGTAAACATTAGCTTCATCAAGTCATGCATGTGACTCTAGCAAACAGGCATACAAGACACTGATGTAATTCTATTATATACCTAAGATCAGACATGAGGCACTTTTAAAACAAGGGAAACTGGACCTGGTAATCAGTTCCCAAGGAAAAATCACATGATATTTCTACACGTCATCTACTCGAACAGAACCGAGGGAAATACTGGACATGCACAACGAGTGTCTAGAACTTGCTTCTAGATGAACCCATGAATGAAAGGAGCAATCAGAAATGTCCTCAAGAAAATAAACTTTATGAGCTTTACTAGCAGTATCTAGAACTTCAAAATTGCAACATTACAAGTTAACAAGATGACGGACCAGCACGCAGTATTGTCACAATGATGCTAGTACTAAACAATTAACTCTGAAATCAAGTGATTGCTATTAAGCTATAACAAGATTAACCTTAATAAAAGGTGAGTAAGGATCAAGGCGTGCATGAGCTGTCTGATAATTCAGTGAATGTTCTCGCAAATAAAGAATTCTAACCATTGTCATTCCAATTTTCCTCATTCACCCTGATTACGTGTACAAAGGAGATGGAACACTTGTAGACGGTCCTGAAGAACTAATTCTTTTACACCAATACCCATGACAGCTCTTGTGCATCACCGGTCGAAAACCAATAAACTTCTGTCAACAACCATCCCAACTTTCACTCCTGGTATACTATAAAAGTGTCAATGGTCCAAATCACATAGTAACAGGATTGACTATTTAATCATATCTTACATGCCATTGACAAGACACAACTTGGGGTCACAATTTATGAAATCTCGTAGACGAGTACTTCATCCGTCTCACTTGAAGAAGGGTATTTTGGCTTTACACACAAATAAAGAAAATGGTTGAAAATGTGTTAATTTTCTCAAGTGTCCATTTATCCGTGGCTCATGTTTATTAGTTACATAAAAAAAGGATGTAATATTATCAAATGGGTTAGTCTAAAAAAGGAATGTCCCTCTTCAAGTGGGACTAAACCCAAACGACAGATGGCCCTCTTGAAGTCGAGATGAAGAGACTAGAGTAGTACATTCACTGATGGACTTCTTTAAATGATATTTCTTTAGGGAAACACCTAAGAAGCTCAAGTGGCAAGAAATAACCTTCTGGTCAGCAACTGCAACCAAATCCTAGCAAGCAAATAGCAAACTGCAACTAGCATTAACAATTCCTAATTTCCTACACTAACCTCATTGAAACTTTTGCATAGCAATTAGAACTTCATTCCACTCCATGCCACTTAAGTATAAATGTCATTCCATGATAGTTCAATTTGCATAAATGGAATCGTCAATCATGCATATCAAACTAGTCATTAACAGTAGTCAACCAAGTAACCAGAGACAATAAACAGACCGCGGATTCTAAAAATTATATTTTTTAAGTCGAGAAATGAACAAAAGCTTAAACACAAGAGAGGGTAGAGAGAGAGAGAGAGAGAGAGAGAGTAAAGCACCTCGGGTTCCTGCACGAAGGGCCTTGGCAACACGAAGAGGAGTCTTTTTAATACCTTCCCTATTGATATCTTCCCCCAAATCCTGCAACAACACTCTTACAGCATCCTCAATAGCCAAAGTTTCCGGTTCTCCCTCAAATCCCAACTCAATGCCCCCCAACTTCACTCCATTCTCTAGCTCCAAATCGTAATGCCCCTCATCCAAAGCGCCCATTGACAAACTACAACACAACGCTATACAAATCCTTCAACCGAAAAGCAGCAAACTAATTAGATCGAATGAATAAAAGACTGCAGCTTTATCAAGAATTAACGTGAATTGGCAAAACCCCAGGAAGGGGAATCAGCCAATTGATCCAAGAAAACGAGAAACCCAGATGAAAAATTCGAAATAACAAATGGGTTCTAAACGAATCGGCACGATGAACAAAGAAGAACGAAATGGAGATTGGTAAGGGCAGAGAAGATGGGGCTGCCATGGGGTTATTTATAGATGGAGAAAAAATGGGGTGAGAAATATGTGTTCGGGAATTGTACCAACTACCAACATAAAATAAAAAGGTATTATCCGAATCTCCCCAGATACTTTCCATATTGTACTTAAAAACCCTTAGTTTATAACTATTCCCGTTTAGGCCTTCAAATCATGAAATTTGTTTCGTATCAACTCACTACTGATGGAAATATGGAAACTTTATGTTAAATTCATTTCATATATTTAGTGGCGACGCGTCACACCACGTTATGGCTAAGGGAGTAAGTTGTCCCCTTTTGCGTTTACAAATAAGCAATTTTAATCCCTATCAATTTTACTTCTTATGTCCAAAATATGTGATATTGATTGTTATTAATTTAAAGAAACTATCACTGAATTTGCAAAAAATAATATATATATATATATATAGCAAATTTTTACTTCAAATATATTTTTTAATATCTATATCCCCCTTTACTTTGGAAAGAAGTGGAAATACAGAAACATTGTGGGTTCGTTTGAATTTGAAGTTTTTTTTTTAATGATTTTATACTTTTTAATTTTTTGATACAATTTTCATAATTTTGTGGATATGGGATACATCTTGCATTTTCAGGGTCGTTTTGCATTTATGTCTCTTATTAGAATCATATTTATTTATAAATTTTTTAATATAGGTGATGAGAGGATCTTTAGTCGAGGAACGATTAAGAATTCTTTCTTGCAATCGAAAACACAGGAACGTTGATTGTGTGAGTTATAATGGGCGGCTAATCAACCCAACAAGCGCAATTGCTTGAAGAACTGAGAAGAT
>JAOTQG010105570.1:0-12776 GCA_025631175.1 Iris virginica
ACTGGTTCCCCATAGATCTCTCCCCCAAACTATCTCCCGGGACTCTCTCTCTCTCTCTCTCTCTCTCTCTCTCTCTCTCTCTCTCTCTCTCTCTCTCCACTTCGGTATGAGTTACACTTGTCACCCTAAAGATCTTTCCCTCCTCTCTACTTAAACCCCTGACCATCCAACAGCACACTCATCACTTGAACATCTGAATCACATAACAGTACTAGGCTACTAGCTCTGTGTGTGTGTGTGTGTGTGTGTGAGAGAGAGAGAGAGAGAGAGAGAGAGAGAGAGAGTAATGGGTAAGAGAATGTCGACATTGTTGTTGATACTGCAGGCCCTGGTTGCATGCAGTGCACTGCTGCAGGCAGTTACTGCAGATTCCGAAGACGTCTACAGCCGCTACAAGGGAGAAGGATTAGATCAGTGGCTGCAGGGGAAGACGGGAAAGAGTCGAAGGAACATGTTCATACTACAAGACTCCAAACATGTGATCAAAACTGAGGCTGGGGAGATGAAGGTGGTGAGGGGAGTTGGTGGCAAGTTCATCAACAGTCCAATGCATATTGGCTTCATTACCATGGAGCCTAGGAGTCTTTTCATCCCTCAGTATCTTGATTCCACCTTGATGCTCTTCATCCGCCACGGTGCATATATCTCTAATCTCTATTTCTCTCCTCATTTCTATTTGGAATTGATCCCATTAATCAAAACTTTATAGCTGTAACAAAATTTGCTGTGATCATGGGGTTGCAGGGGAGGCAAGAATTGGGTCAATCTACAAAGATGACCTGGTGGAACAGCAATTGAAGGCTGGAGATGTTTACAGAATCCAATCCGGATCGGCTTTTTACATAGAGAATACTCAAGAGAGGGAACAACTTCATGCCATTTGTAGCATTGACACCTCTGAGAGCTTGCACTGGCAAGCCTTCCAGGTACATACCTGCTTGCCATCACTTGAGATGAACAAAGATGACCAGCCTATAAGATTATCATGAACTAGCTAGTCATTTTTTGTTCCATTTACACTTCAGATTTGTATAGCATTTCTGTGATTAAATATATGGTCTATGTTTGCAGTCTTACTTCATTGGTGGAGGATCAAACCCTGCTTCTGTACTTGGTGGATTTGATCACCGGACCATGGCCACGGCATTCAACGTAAGCAGACAACTCCAACTCCAAACATACATCAAAGAAATTTAGCAATAACCATGCCATGATTGGCTATCACAACGCAATTCACCCATATAATGATTGCATTCTAGATCTATAATGTAATGGAATGAGTTGGACTAATCGTCAGTATGACAGGTCTCGTACGATGAGCTAGGAGATTTCCTCAGCAAACAGCAGTCTGGTGCCATCGTCTACTTATCTCACGATTCTCACCCTCCTGGCATGTGGAATCAATTCTTGGGTCTAGAACACCACGAAAGGCGTGCCCACTTGAAGAGAATGGTGCCTGTCGAAGGAGATGAGGAAAACGAGCAGCCAATATGGTCATTCTGGAAGCTCTGGACATCCATGTTCGGGAAGAACATGAAACGATTCAGCAGCAAATCCTTGGATTCATACAACCTCTACAATAGGCAGGCTGATTTCAAGAACAAATATGGATGGAGCGTGGCTGTTGATGGCTTTGATTATCACCCTCTCAGGCAATCCCGAATGGGCATTTACCTTGTCAATCTCACAGCGGTAATTAATTACCGTCCTTGTACAGCAAGTGATTGTCCCGCACAATTGACAAGTGATTGTCCCGCACAATTGACAAGTGATCGACATCCATTTTGATGTTTGAAATTTTTTGCAGGGGTCGATGATGGCACCTCATATTAACCCGACAGCCACGGAATACGGCATTGTACTACGAGGAACTGGTTATATCCAAATAGTGTATCCAAATGGAACCCAAGCGATGAATGCTCGAGTCCGTGCAGGCGATGTCTTCTGGATACCCCGCTACTTCCCATTCTGCCAAATCGCATCTCGGAGCGGCTCGTTCGAGTTCTTTGGTTTTACCACATCAGCACACAAAAACAGGCCACAGTTTCTGGTAGGGAAGAACTCATTACTCCATAGCATGAGAGGACCTGAATTCGCAACTGCATTTGGAGTGAGCGAGGAGAGGCTGAGAGAGCTCATTGATGCCCAACAAGAGGATGTTATACTGCCCACTCTTGCTTCAGCCCCGAGGGCTAGTGGTATGATGATGCCGATGCCACAGGAAAAGGGTAAGCCCCATTTGCAGTTTAAGGCATCAGGAGGCCGGAAAATGAATGATGCAGAGAATTTTGGGTTTGACAATATGGTGATGACTGGGTTGGATTAGGAGGAGGGCTGATAGGCTGCCTGCCTTCAGGGCGGTTCTCTTTTTATGCCTATTGTTTCAATTTGTGATTAGTTTTCGTTTTTGCCGTTTGTTAGTTTCACTTTCATGTAAATAGAATAAGATGAGCTTTTTGTAGTTGTTTCAGTCTTGTCATTTGAATCCTTTTCCTTTCAAAGTGATTTTCATTTTCACATCCATACCCGATCGAGAAGGAATAAGAAACTTCAATCATAAAGGATCAACATGACTGATTTTTGCAATGGAAGGATTCCCAGTAAATATGTCACAACTCTAACCCAGATTCAATGAACAAGAAAATAAAATAGCCAAACTCCTGCTGATTGATTGAATTCGAGAAAAACAGAGTACGATTAGACACTAGGAATGAATGAAAGGAAGACTGAATTAACTAAGGTTAAAGACAACAATGGAGATCTAAGCTAAATCTGCCCCTCTTAAATCTGCCTTGTCCTCAAGGTAGAAATTTGGGAAATCTTCTGTGGAGTTCTGCTGCGTCCTCCCATGTCGCATCTTCAATGACAGAATTAGACCATTGAATGAGGAGCTGGGGCACTGCAGTGTGGTTTCTCTTTATCACCCGCCTTGGAATAATTCCCATGGGTTGGACCAACAATTGCCCTTTCTACCCAACTCAGGTAAGTTGACTTGAACCTCTTTATTGGCACCTATCTTTTTTTGAGCAAAGAAATATGAAACACTGGATGAATGAGGGATGAAGGAGGTAATTCCAGTAGCTACTTTACCCACCCTTTGAATTATTTTGAAGGGACCAAAGTACTTGGATGACAGTTTGTGGCCTTGCTTACCAATTAACAACAGAAGCTTGTTTATAGGGCTGCAGTTTCAAATAGACCAAATCCCCTTCTAATCCCTTTCTGCAAACTCCCTTTTAGTCCTGTCCTTGTCAGCCGATTGCTTATACCTTTCTTGAGCCAGTTTAATGGCCTCCTTGAGAATGGAATTCAGTGCATTCCTCCTTTTGAAAAATTCTCCCACAGCTGCTACTTGGCTGGTTTCCTCACTAGGGATGTTCAACTGTCTAGGATTAACCCCATATAGAGCTTCATAGGGGCTCATTTTAATGGCAGAGTGGGGGGTTATGTTGTACCACCATTCTGCCAAAGGAAGCCGGTTGATCCACTGTGTTGGCCTTTGTCCACACATCAGCCTGAGGTAATTTTCCACACATTGGTTCACTCTGTCAGTTTGCCCATCAGTTTGAGGGTGGTAGGCTGTACTGAACATAAGCTTAGTGCCCATAAGCTTGAATAGCTCCTGCCAAAATGAACTTAAGAAAATTTTATCCCTGTCACTCACGATGGTCTTAGGTAGTCCATGCAATCGGTAGACATGATCCAACAATACTTGAGCCACTTTGCTAGCATATAATGGATGAGAGAGGCCAATGAAGTGGGCATATTTGGTGAATCTATCTACTATGACTAGAATTATATCATAGCCTTGAGATTTTGGGAGACCTTCAATGAAATCCAAGGATATTTGGTTGGGTATAGGTAAGGGGTAAGGGTATGGTTGAGGAACTGGTTGTGCTTATCCTTGGTAGTTGTGTGTGAGATTTGGTTGCTGGACAAAAGGGGGTGGTTGTGGAATGAGATGTGTCTCATAAGGTTGCGGTTGACATTGGTTTCGATGGAAGGCTGGTGGCTGTTGGTTGTTATTTTGGTATGGTGGTTGTGGTCTGTTAGGTGGTGGTGATGGAAACAAGGGTATGTTATTCGGATAGGTGGGGTGATAATCCTCATAGAGGTGAGGCCTGAAAGTGGGATTGGTAGTTTGTTTAACATGGCTGAAATGAACAGAGGTAGGGGTAGGTGTTCTTACCTCATTTGGATTTCCCCTCTGCATACCTTCTGCTGTGTTGGTAGAGCCGGTGGGATCTGTTGAGGATTTTCCTCTTTCTTGGTTCAACGCTGCTAACATCTGTTGAAATAGGCAGCAAGGGATTGTTCCACACCATGGAACCGGTTTTCACTGTCCTCCTGAGTTTTCTTCATGGTTTCATTAATGGCCTCGAAGCATTCTCATTGTTTTTTTAGACTCTTTTCTACGGTTAAGAATCGGGTGCTAGCTATCCACCATACTTCACTGCCAAGGATTGACCGCTCTGATACCACTGTCACAACTCTAACCCAGATTCAATGAACAAGAAAATAAAATAGCCAAACTCCTGCTGATTGATTGAATTCAAGAAACACAGAGTACGATTACACACTAGGAATGAATGAAAGGAAGACTGAATTAACTAAGCTTAAAGACAACAATGGAGATCCAAGCTAAATCTACCCCTCTACTGAAACGTTTTAGGAAAAGATAACAACAATTCTCTTCATTCCACACATCATTCTCTTGCTTTCCCCTCCACTAAATAGGAGTGTTGGATGTTGCCGCTGCGTTTGATTCCCCAGCAGTTGGCCGCCGTGAACCATTGAATAACTTCTGTTAACTCGACGTTGCCAACACGTGATTTCCGCGTGCTTTCACAGAATGGTTTTTATTGTCCTGTGCTCTAAGCTAGACAATATGACTTACTTGCCCTTGGCCCTCTTCTTTTAAAAGCAACGGTACCTTTTCCCCAATTTGGTAGCTAAGGTTAACCTGTGACAAAATAATGCACGCATGACAAATGGGCGGTCGAGCCTCAGTTTCTTCTATCAAAACATGCATGCACTTATCTGTAATAAATATATAATTAGTTATCACATACATAACACTGTATATACATACATTTTTGCAACAAAAATTCAATCCGGAAGTTACTATGCGATGAGAGAGCAACAATGCAGAACACCTGATATACTTTTTCTTACTTACATTAATGTGCTAGAAAGTGTTTCTAACCAGAATGTGCAGTAATAATACCAATATATACAGAAAATATGTCACCACAGCAATCACACACAGAACACCAAAAATTTTCATTCGAAAAACCTCATAAAAAAAGAAAAACCTAGTAACCCACATTTTTTTTTTTGGCCCCAAGGGGGCATGGGAAGGGATCGAACCTGAGACCTTACATACTGTAAAGCTCGGCTCTACCACTGAGCCACCCATTGGTTCCCAGTAACCCACGTTAGCCAATACGTTAGCCAATCTAGAATTTTAATCATTTTACTTTATAACACCTTAATGCGGAAAACCTTAAGAGTAGAATCTTGAAATCAATGGCATTTTAGGTGCAGTTTAGTACGTTGAAAATTTCACGAAGGAATGTAACGTCAAAAGAAATCCATTCCCTAATTATTTATTATAATATAATCATTTTATAAATATTTATTATTTATAAAAGATATAATTCTTCTTATAAAAGATATAAATATTATAAGTTATAATTATTGAAATTATTATATTCATTTATAATATTTATTATAAACTATTATCATTTATATAATTATGTTCAAATTTATTATAGTTATCATTGAAAATGTTAATTTGGTAATAATATTATTTTAACAAGGTTAGTATGTCATTTGAATTTGAAATGCTTTTGATGGAATATAACTTTCCTTCGAATATTGAAAGGAATGGTTAATTTCTTAGTTTGAAGGAATCAGACATTCTATTGAAATCCATTTCATCAAAAAAAGTGAATTAAACACAATAAAATTTTTGGTCAAACAGAATTGATCATTCCATTTATCCACTTTTCCACCAAACAGATGGGACCTTAAGAATATTCAAGTTAAAGGAAACTATAGATATACCATTAGCCACAGCTTTCAAAGAGAATGTTTAGAATCAACCCTGAACCACTCTTGGAAGTCTTCTGTTGAAAGAACTTCAGGAACTTGACTTACTTCTCTCTATCTCTTTTGATATACACAATTTATAGAAAAAATTTAATGATGGAACGTATGAACTTTTGAGCCTGTTTGAGGAGAGTATTGCATTTCTTTTTAGTAGAGGAGAGAAGATGGCCACATTTTGTAACCATGCAAAAGAAAACAGTCAATCCATTATGGCTCAAACTCTCGTACTAAGTTACAACTCTTATTTAACCGTTTAATCTAATGGGTTGCTTTTAAATATGAAGTCTAACTAAAATAGAAACTATTAAATAAAGTCCAGGGGCCACAAATACATTTACATTCATTCACTTGGGCCACTAAATTAACAAAATTAGAAAAACTTAATTTGAAATTAATTTAAACTCTGTTGAATTCCACACTAAAAATATGTGACTCGTGATCACGACTAAATTTGAAAATAAACTGATAACCCAAGATTAATAAGTATGAATCTTTAATACAAGAATTAGCTTAAACCATAAATGTAAATCACAACGGTCATATGACTTTGTCATACTTCCTTGTGTGTATTACTCCAATGATAATCTCAACTAATCTTGTCCATTCAGTTTTAATAGCCCATTTGATTTTAGCTTGTTAGAACAAATCCCGTAACATCAAACTTTAAAATGTAATTTGTGCACACAATTTGTAACAGGAAAATAGAAATAATACATTAACTAAAGCAAGTCAATTGCATAACTACAAAATAAAGTCATTGATTGTTCAGAGGCCCATCCTAACAACATGTCCTTATAATTCTTAGGAGGCAATTCTTTAGTTAACAAATCACCTAGCATAAGAGTGATACTTATATTTTCTATTGACAGTTATTGTTTCTGAATCTTTCTTTAATGACTAAACACTTAAGATCCATGTGCTTAGATTCACTAGAGTACTTTTCATTCTTAGAGAAGAAAATTGCTGCGGAATTGCCACTGCATACTCTCAACGGCTTGGCAGTTGAGTCAACGGTCCAAATTAGTGGAGATAAAATTTTGCAGCCACAATGCAAGACTTGAAGCCTCAAAACATGCAGCAAACTCGGCCTCAATCGTGGAAGAAGCAATAATGGTTTGCTTTACACTTTTTCAAGAGATTGCTCCTCTGGTTGGTAGAAATATAAAATTGGTTGTGGACTTTCTACTATCTAAGCAACCAGCAGAATTCGAGTTTGAATATTCAATAACCTCCAATCCGATCTCCTATAAGTGAGCATGTTATCTTTTGTTCCTTGAAGATACCTCATAACATTCTTTGCTGCTTTCTAATGTTCCATTCTCGGGTTACTTTGATATCTATCAAGTACACCTACTGCATAACAACATATATCTGATATGGTACAAGTATGCGCATACATCAAACATCCAACAGTTGATGCAATGGAATCGACTTCATTTTTTCCTTTCCTAAATCACTTCTCAAACATTGCTTCTCACTGACTTTATCACCTCTCAATTAAGATAGGTACATCATTGGCCGAACATGACTTTTCAGAGACAATCCTATCAATCCACGATATCAATCTCTGAAGATCTCTATGCCTATAATAGAAGCCTCCTCGCCCATATCAACCATCTTCACACTACTGGCAAGATATTCCTTGGTTTCGTGCAGTAAATCAAGATCAATACTGACTAACAGAATGTCATCCACGTATAAAAAAAAAGGAAAGTTTCTAGGTAGACAAGAACCTATACCTCAGCTCCAAAATAATTTCAAAAGAATGATCGACCTCAGCTACACACCTTAATCGAAAATGCAAAACAACACAGAAGTATAACAAACAAATTTAAATCATACTTGCAAATGCAATAAACTATTCTATATGTATAGCTTGCTAAACTGTTGCTCTATCACAATTTAGGCACATTTCTTGGTTTCGAAAATATCATAATTCTTAAGCCCTCGAAAAGTTATACAATTTAGACTCAAGAATTGTCTAAATTCGATTACGAGTGAATTAATACGAATTATTCTTGTTCATTCCAGTTTCAAGCTCAAGTACTCTATACTGTTATTAAACCAGGGATTTTGGATAGAATATGACATTTGGCTGCTGAAAATCATTTCATTCAAAAGATCTCGAAAAATAAGCTAGATTTCGATTTAATATGAAAAAGTTATGATCTATTGAAGTTTGCTCAATTTTCATAACACTTCTAGAGGCCAATACAAGAATAATTAAAACTGAATGTTGTTTCCTTATCAATGGTCAACAAGGAAGATGTCCGACTGAATCTTCAATGTTCGTTCTTTTCATAATTGATTTCTCGGGGCTTTCCCCCTTATCAATCTAGCAAGTTAGCAGCCAAATTTACAAGGAATTACTCAAGTAATCCTATTATTTCATAGGATTAGTCAACTCAATGAGACACACAAAACCAGCACCAATTTAACAATAGCAACCCTACGACCCACACACGCGCGCACATAGAGGCAGAGTGACTCTTTCCCACACTCTGTGGAACGTAACCCAGCAACCAAACACACACACACACATACATAAATACCATGGCTGGACTAATTAGTTCTATCCGAATCAGTTATACTGCGAGAGTACTACCGTCTCAACGTGGGATTAAAAACAAATTCATAAGGCAACCAGCATAATCATGGAATTAGGGAAAGTTGGAAGACCTCAATCTAAGCAACCAGTAACTCTATTTCGTTCAAATAGGATGACAATCTTACCTAACGTTCTTCAACTACAGCTACTCCAGTCTTTCTTTCTTCTTTGTTCAACTGTTTTTTCTTCTCTTCTCTCTCTCCCCCTTGGTTAATTAAGGAATGGGGAAAGAGCTTCTAGTATCTCCTGATAAGGACAAGAGCAAGTTTAAAACTTGCTATACAGAGAGACTAGGTACTCCGTATTAGGAGCGTCACCCCCTAAATTGATTGTAATATATTCATTCACTCTCTCTCACATTTTTTATCCGCTTCCTACGGAATTAATTTTCATCCCAAAATAATCGCCTAAAAGCACTCTCCTCCACTCTCTTGATTCCATTTTAACCACCTCCTAAAATTACGGAATTAATATTTATCGAAAATTATATTAGTATCTCACTCCTCTATATTCCAAAATAATCGCCTAAAATCACTCTGTCAAACCCTAATCTCTCCTAAAATTAAGACATTAATTTATGCACATGATCTAATGGTTTTATGTGCATAAATCGTATTTTTCGTGTTCATTTTAATCTACTGGATTTTTTATTTTGTATTCAACATCTTCAAATCATATTCATGTGCATATATCATTATGTTCATTTAGAGAAAAATTTGTGTTCATTTGGTTCACTATTCCTGTTAATTAGTTAAATTATTCATATTCATTAGGTATATTATTTCTGTTCATTTGGTATATTATTAATGTTCACTTGTTCGTATGTGTACTCTTCCTATTCACTTGTTGATAAATTTTTCATTAAGTGTATTCTTCATATTCATTAGGTATATTCTTCATGTTCATTATGTGTTTTCTTTAGGTTTGTTTGTTAAGAAAAGTGACTATGATATATTATAAAAATGAACATATACACTAAGGACGTAATGAACATGATTAATATGATAGTATGGGGTTGAATCACACTTGTAGCAATAGCAAAAAGGGGAATTGAAATAATCATTGATACTAGCATCTATTACATCTGAAAAGTGATTATGATACATTATAAAAATGAACGTACAGCAAGAACGTAATGAACATGATTAAAATGATAGCATGGGGTTGAATCACACTTGTAGCAGTAGCAAAAAGGGGAATTGAAATCATCATTAATATTAGCATCTATTATATCTTAAAAGTGATTATGATACATTATAAAAATAAATATCCAACAAGGACGTAGTGAACATGATTAAAATGATCGCATGAAGATGAATTGCACTTGTAAAAGTAGCAGAAAGGGAAATTTGAATCATCACTAGTAGTATCTATTACATCTGAGCAATAGTATTTGACAAGAAATCAATCGATGATTGAATTGAAGTCGGGGCTATCGGAAATGTAAGGACGAAAGGTCGGATAGAAGGACGACAATGTGGTAGCCGAAGATGGAGCAAAGCTGTGAGGGCCTTGGAGCGGGTTTTCTTTCATGCCTTTGAATGCGTAGAATCGAAAGAAGGATTGGAAGAATATCTCAAATTAATTGGGTAGATTATTTGGAAGGAGTTATCGCGCCTAAAATCACAGGATTTGATTTGGTTGAAAATTAGGCTTGGATCACCAATATGATCCGATATATGATATTTGATATTTGATTTTTGATTTTTGATGGCTCCCACCATTTTCTCTCTATCTCTCTCTTACTTTTTCTCTTTAATCATTACAAAAGTTCATATCAACTCATCAAAAATTGATTTGCTGATCCAAGCCTTAGTTTTTTCTAGCAGTGTATAGTTTCACGCATTTTAAAGTGAGTGTATTATAATTGTCCTTCTTACTAGAAGTTCCTAATCACTGGGTATAATTTTCAAGTTTAAAACTGTAGGGAGAGGATTGATGTTGCCCCCAGCTAAGTGAATCATGGCATGCTTATTTCTAGATCACAAGTCTCATTTGAGACAATATAAGAATACGGAAAATATTCGATTACATATCAAATATCACACCCAAATATCATATATGAGGATGTAAACAAGCCAAGCCAACTCGTGAATTCGATTCGGTTCGAATCGTTTGGATCCGTCTCGACTCGATTCGCACGGCTTTCATGAGCCAAGTCAAGCTCAATTTTCAGGCTCGTCATATTTTGCGAGTCCGACTCGACTCGACTTGCAAGGCTCGCGAGCCGGCTCGTTAAAACTCGACTCAATTCACTACTAATAAATCATACTCATTTAATGATGTTTTGTGTATTATTTTTGTTTGAAATATCAAGTCAAGTACAATTTAAACCAAGTAAATATTTGGATAGCTCATTTTCTACGCTAAAAGTCTACAACAATAACGTAACATAATATATTGTAATTTGTAACTGTCTAATAGTATAGTTTCATTCATTTATTTAATAATATATTGTAATTTGTAATTTTATTGTGTGTGATCGTGGGTTTTAGGGTGCAACCGTGCAAGAGTTTGCACCCTGGTCTTTTGCCCCATATCTCTATTGGAAAATTTTTGTGATGACTCGTTAAGATTCGTTAAAGAGTTCGTTAAGTCCGTAAAATGCATTACTCGCGAACGCTCGCGAGCAGCTTGCGAGCCCGTCACGAACCAAACCAAGCTCATTCATTTTAGCTTCGACTCGAATCCGTGAAAGTTCGACTCGTAAAAAATATGTGAAAAGCTCGACTCGAATTCGTAAAAATTCGACTCGATTCGGCTCATTTACAGCCCTAATCATATATATCGCTATCTATCAAAATTACTTTCCATCTACTACCCCTATACCTATACACTCACATAAATCAATTCAAACCTTTCACATCACATTCTCTCTCATCTTTTATTAATTCTCTCCTCACATTCAAACATTTCACATCACATTTAAATATTATAAATTGCATTCAACCTTTCACATCCAAAATAGACATTTAAGCAAAAAAAAAACTCATCTACTCCATCTCATATTTTGAACAATACCGTCTATCACCATCTATCACCATATTGGACTTGTGATCCACCCCTTAGTTTTTCTAATTTGCTTTTACCTATTATACAAATACCCAACATGCCCTAAGGCAAGTTTACGAAAAGTAACTTTTTAAGTGCGGTGGCATAACAATTTCAATATATCCAAAACAGAAAAAAAAAATTACTGAATTTAATTCAAAATACTTATATCATTATAGTGGCACATCATAACCAAATCCTTATAATTATTTATTTATTAAATTTTATTTTTTACTAATTATGATTTTTTTTTCCTTTTTGATAAAAGAAAAAATAGGTAAAATACTAGAAACAATATGGACGGTTGAGATGGAAAGACGTATCATTCACATTTTCTCTCTCACCAATATACATCACACAACCCCACAACACACAACCTCACATGGAATGTCTTACCTACATACAAAATCACACACTCTTTACATATGCTCTCTCATTTATAACACACAATTTTACGCTTTTTTACACTAAAATTAATAATTAATAATTAATAATTTTTTATTTATTAATAACTATATAAATATAATATTATTTGAAGTATTTAATTAAGTTATTATTATTTAAAATTATTTTTGCATTCTGTACTCTCGAACACAAATATTTTTAAATTATTAATAAAAGATATATTATTTTAAAAGTAATTTTTTTTCTGACCGGACATTTTCTAGTCGTTGATGAAGAAAAAAGTTATAAAGAAGACGAACAAGTAATCCACCAAAAAAACAAAAAACAACAAATACACACAAATTACTCATTAACTGATTTCCATGTCTCTAACCAAATCTTCTCGAAAACAATCTAATTGTAAAGGCATGTGCAACCATGATAACATATATATACCACGATAACATGCATTACCACTTTAATTAATTATGCTTATTTCAAAAATATATTAAAATTAAACTAATCTATAGTATATAAAAAGGAAGTGGGACCAAGGCTGGTGAACAGTAATTTGTGGGCACAATTTTTGAGTTTTGCATTAACTGGGGAGAGGTGCACT
>JAOTQG010105581.1:0-12775 GCA_025631175.1 Iris virginica
ATTGAAGATGAATAGCGGCCGACCCCACCTCCGCTCCGCTATCCCGGGATAGCGCCGCTACGGGCCGCTATTGACTACTCTGGATGCTTCCTTCTAGACGGGGCTTCAAACAACATCAACGTTGATGTTATTGCATGGTCAGGCAACATGAACTGATTCCAGCACAAATCTTGACACACTGAACTTCAATATTATATTTTCATGTTTTAAGCTTTCTAGGCATGATTAAAGTAGGAGTGTGGTAGAATAAATTGACTGCTCACGAGTTTTTTGTTGCTTCAATGGACTGACACTGCCCTTTAAAACATCGTGACATGAGTTCTCTATAATCATCTATGCATCTATGACCAAAAAAGACGAGGAATGATATACCGCAGAAAGATTTGTCCTTTTAAAGAAGAAATTCGTGCAGCAGTAATTTGAGATTCTCTTTCTTGTTTTGTACTAGAAAGAAAAAAGGAATTTTCCATGTTAAGCCATCTTTTCTTCACGTATACTGCAAGAAGGACCTAATGCAAACAAATGGGCAGACATCTAATGCCCTTATACAAATGAAGGAGAACTAACAATCATTTGTTATCAACATATAATGTGTGTTTAAAGAAGGAACCATCATGGCATCACTAATTGACACTTGACCACCAACTGGAAAAGGCCCATCACCCACCCCAAAAGTTAATGATGTTTAAGCTACACCTCGTACGAGGAGATTATACTATAATGTAGCCAAGGGACTGAGGAAGATATTGGGATATAGTACCTCGTTTTGACCTTTCCACATTTGGAAGAATCTCAATGTAGCTGGTATCCCTGAATGACGTCACTACAAAAATTTTGATGCCATACTGCAACAAATATTAAAAGCATTAGACTTTTAGGAATCTTTTCAATCTGTCATCAATTCTTACACCGAGACGGATAATGGATTAACAGTGATTCAAATCATCCACGTCCACTTTATGCTTCCAACAATACTTTCACTCATTGAGCTCAGAGCTCACATTTTAAGCCAACAATTCATGTTAACCAATTACTCCCATGCAGACTAAGTGGGATGCATTCATGTAAAAGAGGATGTCATGCATAGAACTCATCTCCAGAACCCCCCCCCCCTCTTAAAAATTCGTTAAATTTCTGCATAAAAGTGACCAACATGTACAAGGGATGTCAGAAGTCTTCTGGAGCATGACTCAGACCAAAGTACCTTGGACAGTATACTACGTACAGAAGAACCATATGAAATCAATGATCAATCTCCTACCCAATTTAAACTTAGTATTCAGAAATATTGAAATCAACACCAAGAATAGCTTCATACAACCCCGTTCAATTTTCTCCCTTTTCTTGAAAGTGGGGGTGGACTGAATGCACATAGTGTTAGTAGATATATTATGCCATCAAGTTCACTTAAACAATTAGAAAATCGAGGACAAAAGAATATAGAGTAGTAAATGGAGAAAGATTAAAAAGCAAAAAGATCCAATCAGAATGGAACTGGACATTCTGTAGTTCGTGGGAATTTTATCATCTACAATTAGTTAAAGGTATCTTAAAAGCAATCCAAAAAATAGTCAACTTGATTTTAAAAGTAAAAAAGTCCTTTTCGGGGGAAGGGGGACAAATGACTAATCATTTATCAGCTACATTTCACTTGTAAACCACTGAACCAAGCAGTTATTACTGATCATCTCAAGTATTGAGACTTGTTCTGACAAGGTATGCATAGGAAACCTGAAAATAGTATACCACTATAATAAGGTACTAACTCAAATTTAAGCTGTCGAATCATACCAAATCTGCAGCAGCCTGCAAGGTAACATGATCACCCCACTCACCCGCCCTATTCACATACACGTTTATAGCAAAGCACGTGATGAGGTAATCTCTCATCAAATCAACACCAAATCAAAGGAAAAGAAGTAGAAAATACTTGGCAATCTTCATTAAATAATCACCATAGGCCATGGGAACATATCCCTCATAGACATCCGAGTGTGATTTGAGCTGGCAATAGAAAATATTAGCGGGGAAATCAGATTGAAGTGAGCTTACAATAAAAACCCTTGATTTGAACTTTAGTTATGGAATAAACTAAAATGTAATCAACCTGATTTACAATTTGTTCTCTGACGAACTTGTGGTGTTCAGGTGTTCGATAGACCTGATCTGATAGAGCCCGAAACTGGGAAAACCAAACATGAAGTTGTTTTTATTCGGACTATTGTATAAACTGGTTCATAAACTCATTGTTCCAATAAATGTCTACTTATGCAATTCATAATCTAATTTAAAATACCACATTCATAATGAAAACCTATTTTCTTGAAAGTAAATGTATGTAATGATTGTGGGTCCTTCACCCTTAAAAAGAAAAAGAAAAGAGAGAGAGAGAGAGAGAGAGAGAGAGAGAGAGAGAGAGAGAGAGAGACATGACACACACATTAAACCCAATCTCTCTCTCTCAAAAATGATTGTATTTTCTCAAATCACTATACTACCTCCGTCCCAAAATGATCTTCCCATGTGACTTTTTTGGTCACCTAGATTCAACTTTGACCATTTTACAAAATCTACTTACTATTATGAAATTGTAAGACTAATTTGATTGTTATCTAATAATGTTTTAATAACTATTTTATAATTTCATAATATTACTTAGATTTTAGTAAATAGTCGATCAAAGTTACATCTACTTGACCAAAAAAGTCAAATGGGAAGATCCTTCTTGGGGCAGAAATATTATCTTTCAAACATTAAATTGGTTTCTTGAACATATATAATATAAGCATGAAATTTTTTAGTGGTTCCATTCTAAAAAGCTTTTAGAGGTTTATCCATAGTCGGGAATAGGTTTATAAAGGAAAGGTTTATCGAGTGCTTATGTGGCATAACGTGGCATGCCGAATAAGCCTTTTGAGAGGTTTATCATGGAAGATGCCCTAATGGCACAAAAAAAAACCTCCTCATTTATGACTGAAAAAACTGTTTTTCATTTCCACACACGAGGATGATGAGAGTTTTGAAATGTAAAAAATGTGGCAAATGTTTGGGGAGTTTCAAGCTCAAATATCTGTGACCAAGTCTATTATTGTATGTAGCGCATTTACTACTAGATTGGCTTATTTATGATTGGCCTTTCTCATACTAAGGACTGCCATTAGGGGAAGACTTGGATACCATTCTTGAAGGTAGTTTTTGACTTGGTTTCTATTTTTAATGGTCTACTTTCTCGGTGGCCCTATAATCCATCTCTATCTCGCTCTTACTTTTTACTTTTCACTTTAGCCATTGCAATATTAAACCAAAAATCACACAACCAAACCAAAACACACTTCCCAAGGGAGCCTTGATCTTCAATCAATTTGGGGGGTCAAATGTTGATAGGGGTTGCAAATATAAATAGGTGGAACTAAACTTATTTTCCTTCTGGTGGATAGATCACTGTGAACCTGGCTAGTGTTAGCACACTTTTGTAGGGCTTGTCTGTTTCTCCATTTTTGTATAAACGGAGGCCGCGTTGGTAAAAAACTTTTTTACTAATAGAGCGGAATAAAACTCGTGTAAGTAAAAAAAGCTCTGTTTCTTCTTATTTCAACACCGCTGGAATTTACTCAGGCTTATCAGAGGATAGTTGATGAAGATAGGGTGAATGATTTTATTGGTGGCCTTGATAGTTATCATGATTCAATCAAGGCTGAGTTGACTGGTAGGGTTCCACATCCTGATGTTAGGGCCGCACATTCTCGTATTTTGGGGGAGGAAACTAGACGACATGCTATGAATTCTCATTCAGAACCGGCTGATCACTCCGCCCTTATTGTTGCTCCCCTACCGGCTACAACCACATCCTCCTTTGTTGATAAGAGCCCACTTCTGTGTGACCATTGTCAGCGACCAGGGCACACGTGATAGGTGCTTTCTTCTGTATCCCCACCTTCGTGAGCGTGGTCGTGGGCGCGGTCGGGGCCGAGGTCGTGAATCAAGTGGGAACCGTCAGCACAGTGGTCACCTCTCAGCTTTAGCGAAACCTCCTACATCTGGTACGGACCCTAACAGCAGCATCACTGACCCCGTCTCGGATGGCAACTATTCGCAATTTGTTATCTACGCCTTCCACTTCCACTCCTTCCACCTCTCCTCACTTGGCCACTCGGGTATGGCTTCCGCATTGACATTTATACACTCTTCTAGCTCCTATATCATTGATCCCGGTGCTTCTGATCATATGACACATTCTTCTAGCTTGTTTAGCTCATATACATCTGCTGATGGATCCCTTTCACCTATTTTGGGAATGGCTCTATTCGCTGTTCTCCGAAATTAACCTTGAACATTGTATTGCATGTTCCGTCCTTTACCTCTAACGTTATATCTGTTAAGCATTTTACCGAGTCTCTAAATTGTTTCGTGACATTTTTTCCATCTAATTGTGTTTTTCAGGACATAGCGACCGGACAGACGATTGATGGGGGTAAAGTTCGCAATGGATTGTATGTCTTGGAGAATGGTTCTACATCTCCACCTATAGCTCACCAAGTATCTACTAGCTCTACTTTAGAGTCTTTGCATTTATGGCATAAACGTTTTGGTCGCCCCTCTTTTGGTGTTTTGGAACATCTTTTTCCTAATTTAACTAAACAATGTAGTAGGTCTGATTTTCTTTGTGAACCACGTCAATTAGCAAAATATAGGCGTTTCAGTTATCCTATTAGTAATCAGAGGAGCATGACTCCATTTTCTGTTATTCACTCTGATATTTGAGGGCCATCTCGAGTTACTGGTCGTTCTCGTTATAAATGGTTTGTCACTTTTATCGATTGTTATACACGTCTCACTTAGATTTATTTGCTTCGTCACAAAAATGAGGTGTTTGAATGTTTTAAATTATTTTATACTATGATTCATACATAATATTAGGGTATTGTCCAAGTTTTACGTACTGATAATAGTACGGAGTATACCGAGGGTGGTTTTGAGTCTTACTTGTCTTCCAATGGCATTGTTCATCAAATAATCAGTGTTAAAGCTTTCGAACAAAATGGGGTATCAAAGAGGAAGAATGGTCATCTGCTAGAGGTTACTAGGTCTCTCATGTTTACCATGCATGTTCCTAGTTTTCTATGGGACGATGCAGTTTTAGCTGCCTCATATTTAATAAACCGTCTTCCCTCTAGTGTTCTCAAATTTAAGACTCCAACATCTTTTCTCACTAACACTTCAATGCACTCTCTACCACTTCGGGTATTTGGATGTGTTTGTTTTGTTCACAACTCTGCTCCTTCGCGCAGAAAATTAGACCCCCGCACCCTTAAATGTGTCTTTATTGGATATTCTCCAACTCAGAAGGGGTACAAATGTTATCATCCTCCCACTCGTAGAGTTTTTGTAAGTCATGATGTCACTTTTTGGGAAGAGACCTCGTATTACTTTTCAAACTCATCTTCACCCCTTCAGGAAGAGAATTTAGATAATGAAGGAATGAACATGAAGTCTCCTTCTTCTATTCATGTTTCTATTCCGACTTGTGTGCCTCAGGAGTCTCCTAGATAGGAGGAGAGAGATGAACCTCCTAATGTGGAGCCGGTTGGCAGACTTGATAGATCAGATTTGTTGACATACTCCCGCAGACAACATGACAATGCTACTTCACCCCCTCAATTATCTGATCCGGAAGTTAGTCCTCCCCCAGTTGCTCCTTCCTCCGATACAACCGGTAATCCTACTTATCTTGATCTTCCCATAGCTGGTAGAAAGGGTGCTAGAACATGCACTGAGCATCCTATTTCTAACTCTGTTTCCCATGATTCTGTTTCTACTTCATATCGTTCCTTTGTTTACACTTTGTCGTCTGTTTCTATTCTTCGGAGTTGGGAAGTGGCAATACTCGATCTGAAGTGGAAGAGTGCTATGATTGAAGAGATGAATGCTCTGAAGAAGAGTAGCACATGGGATCTCTTTACTCTTTCTTCGGGCAAGAAAACTGTTGGATGCAAGTAGGTATTCAAAGTAAAGTATAAGCTATATGGGTCAATGGAACGATATAAGGCAAGGCTTGTTGCCAAGGGATACACAAAGACTTATGGGATTGACTATCAGAAGACCTTTGCTCCCATTGCCAAAATGAACTCGATTCGGATCCTAATTTCATGTGCCGCAAACCTAGGATGGAATTGGATGTGAAGAATGCCTTCTTGCATGGCAAATTAGAGGAGGAAGTCTATATGGATGTTCCTCGTGGGTTCTCAACTCACACCACGGTAGGAAAAATTTGTAAGCTAAAGAAGACTTTGTACGGGCTGAAAACAGTCTCCTATAGCTTGGTTCGTGTTATGATCAAGTTTGGGTTAAAGCAAAGTAATTCTAATCATACCATGTTTGTCAAGAGACAAGGGGGCAAGTTCACAGTCTTGATTATGTATGTCGATAACATCATTCTGACAGGCGATGATGAAGATGAGATCAGCTCAATCAAACGAGGTTAACGACCGAGTATAAGCAGCGAGGTTGATAAGGAGAGGTACCAACGGTTAAGTGGGAGACTTATATACCTTGTACATACATTGGGTATGCTGTTGGCGTGGTCAGTCAATGCATGCATGATCCCCGTGAGCCTCACACGGATGCAGTTTATTGCATCTTGAGATACTTGAAGGCTACATCGGGAAAAGGTGTGTTATATGAACCTCACGGTCATCTAGATGTCCAAGGGTATTCTGATTCTCATTCGGCTCGTTCGTTGGATGATAGACGATTCACTTTTGGTTATTGCACCTTCGTTGGAGGAAATTTGGTAACTTGGCAAACAAGCCGTAGTTGCAAGGTCCAGGGCCGAGGCAGAGTATAGAGCTACAGCTTTAGGTGTAAGTGAGCTCATATGGACTCGTTCTCTTCTTGCAAAACTAGAATTTCTACCGACCGGACCTATGAAGTTGCTTTGTGATAACAAAACAGTTATATGTATTGCCTATGATCATGTTCAGCATGATCGGACGAAGCGTATCGAGATTGATCGGCACTTTTTAGTGGTCTCCTTTGTACTCCTTATGTAAAGAACGGCGATCAATTAGCCGATGTCTTAACTAAAGGTCTTAGTAGTAAAGTCTTTATTCCCATCACAAGCAAGTTAGGCATGATAGATATCTTCGCTCCAACTTGAGGAGGAGTGTTAGAAGTAATGGGAATAAAGGGTTAGTATTGTATAACATTTATATGTATGGGGCTTAGTGTAATATATGTGTATGGGTAGAAATAGAGATGTAAGTGTATTTTTTCATACTAAGTAATACACAGAAAAGGTTTTCCCTCTCTCTCTCAGATTTACTTTCTCTCTCTAACCTAACTCTTCGGGCAAATCTGACTGATATAATTACCTACTGAGTTACAGCAAGCTAATAGATGCATTCAAACAGTAAGGAAAATCGAAAGTTATTCTTGTCACTCTATGAAATGAACTAACCTGACAGTTACCATCGCCTAGAACTTTGAGCTCTACTAATTGGTATACCTGCAGTCTGCAGGAGGAGATATATTTTCAGAGTTGTTTGACTTCATCAACTTTTTATGAGTGACTGCATCATCCTAGATTAGTAGATTGGTAAAATACTCAGAAAAGTCGCAACATAAAAAAATACAGCATCTAGATAAAGTATGGTCGTCAATACCTGTCAAGTAGCCTCTGATGATCTAAAGTTGCTTCATCTACTGAAGGTATTTCCCCATTGATTCTAGGAACATGCTGCAAAATTCAGCAGAATAAAAAAAAAGGTGCTAATTATATATGAGAACTTGCGAAACTACAAGAGGTAGATGCAAACATTACAAAGAAATTCTCAGTTGTGCAACCTCAGCAGAAGCAATCATTGAAATGCATGTTCTTGTCTTGGAGCATGAGCAGCACCAAATACTGAAATGAAGCCATGCACTTCTTGTCTAAAATGTACCAGTTCTATGAGTTCAGGTTTTAAGCACTATATTTCCTTCAAAACACTAACCATAAAACACATTCTGAATCTCACTCTTTAAGACTAATAAGCTAAAACAACAAAAAACCTTGATTTCCTTAGTTTGTATTTGGTTTAATTTAATTTCAATCGTGTTGTTTAGGGAAAATGCTCTTGTTAAACTAAGGATAAAATAATAAGTTGGTCCACGAACTTGACACTTTTTATAAGTTATTCCCCCTGCCGTCTACGCCGTGTAAAATATTGAAACTGTCCACAAGGTCCTTGCTTATAAGTAATCAAACTGAAACTAACATTAATAATTATATCTTTTAAACTATACTTTGATTTACATTATTTTTTCACATAAATCAATCGAGTTTCAAATTTATAATTTACACATAAGCGATTAATTACTAATTTTGAAAAATTACATGCAATCATTCTTACTAATTTTGAAAAACTATATTAAAAATTGAATTTCATCAGAGAATATTAATAGTTAAAAATACCATATTAATGAAGGGTTGAGGATTCATACTAATTCAAAATCCTCAAGCACCCACCAGTATTCATAGGGAATGTAGCTTGGACAAAAGAAAATGGTTGCGGGTGGCAGATTTGAGAAGGCAAGGGGTTGAGGACTAGGGCACAAGGAAGATTTTGGTAAATGTAATTACAATAAAAAGGACAATTTCGTCATTTCAGATCAAATTTGGCAGTTTTTTGATCGGCAGGACGGAAGGGGTCTACTGGCAGAAAAAACTATGTTTAGGGACTGATTGCATACAACAAATCGAGTGACATACAAAACCAATAGAAAGTGTCAATTTCAAGTTATCCTAAAATTAATAATGTAGTGAAGAATAACCTTCAACTTGGCACTCAAAAATTTCAATTAAAAGAGACAAGGTACTCAAGTCGGACATGACAACATAAGTAATCAAGATTAAGGCTTGTAAAAAGTCTATGGAAATGTATCCCACAGAATAATGTGCATCTGCACGTAGGGAATGTCTCCATGCACCCGCAAGCATGTCCAAGGTGGAATTTTTCATAAATAGTCACTTCAAAAGTCCAGAGAAAGTAATATGAGAAGTATTCTAAAACTTGAGTGAAAATCTGACGGTCTACAGTCAACTACCGACATTGTAAGAAGTAAGAAACAACTCATTTCAAATCTCAGAAATAGATTATATAGCATTTTCCAAAGCTTAGATGATATTCCAAGATGCTACACTTACAGGAATAGAGACCATCTGATTTAGCCTTTTGCCTAATTCACCATCTAGAGCATATTCATCACTCATCTCCAAGGAGTATAACCAATTGTCCCCAGAGTATAGCTGCTCTCCAGGGCTAGAACATGAACTAGAAGGACCCATATCACCTGCCTTTTCATTGGCATTGCCATGATCTACGAATTACAATGAACGTAATCAGAATGGAGAAATAAAATAAAATGACCAAACCAATCCAATACAAGTGGAATCTGTAAGTCCTTGATCAAATACCAAATGTGTAGCTTCCTGTTGACTGACAGAACCACTCCTGTGGATAGAAGGATGGTTGTGAATGTTCTACCCCTCCATTCGTATATACAGATGCATCTGAAACTGAAATTTGTGACGGGTCCTCTTGAACAAACTGTGCAAGAAGCTCGCTGTTATCTATGTTACTACATTCCCTATGTGAATGACCTTCTGTAGTATACTGTTCATGGTAACAATTTGCAAGATTCTGTGGACCATTGCCGCAATACCCATAATTAGAGAATGGATCACCCTCAAAAAGCTGGAGACCCCATTTGACAAGGTCAGGATCTTGCTCATAGGAAATCATTTTGGAGTAATATCTTAACTCAATACAAATTAACCGGGAGGTTAAGATTTTGGGAGCAATCCAAAGCCGAGAACATGATGTCTTTATGCAGAAAGAGACACATGAGAGAAGAATCTTCACACCTTTAATCCAGCTTGGTAAACGATATTCAAGATTGCAGATTCTTGTCAGGTGGATCTAACTAGCTGTAATTTGGCATGTACTGTCTTCGAAAGGCACCACATCCATGACCCAACTTCCTTCAGGATAAAAATTGAAAAATAATTAAAATAAAACAAATGACACTATCAACATTATTACATTCTGGAGATTTGAGAGCATTAAAGAGTAAATAGTTGAGAAGTACATCAAAATATCCAAAGACCTTGCATCTAAGGTTACAGGGAGTTAAGTCATGCTTCAATTTCAAGTTTCATTTAGTATCAACTTTCAGTTGATGTGACAACACCTCCCACAGTATGTTGTCCAATTTTATTACTGACTTTTTAAAATATGTGTTACATGGGCTCTTCAATTTTGCCGAAGTACCTGTGTTGACACGACATGACATGAGCATCGGTGTCATAGTTGGACACATACATGCTGTGCAAAATCGTTAATTTTGGCAGGTAGGACACCCTAATCCAGACTTGTATTTATCCCCATACAAAAGTCCAACTTTGCTCAAATTCAATTGAAGAAATAATGAATAGAGAAAATGTATTTGAAATTGAGTGTTTGTTAACTTAGGGCTCTGTTTGATTCAAAATAATTGAGAGTGAGAATCTGGCCAGAATATGACCAAACCAAAATTTAGCTTTGACACTGTAGTTCCCCAAGGCCAAGTCCCATTCAAGTATTAGAAATTAGTGCATAGATATATTACTTACTGTATAGACAAATACTTGGATGAGGAACAAGCAACTCAAAATGTTTCTTAGCCCAATTCATTTCAGGTATTCAAAAATAAAGCATTTTGTTACACATTGATGTCAGAATAGTGTGACCATTGGTGGTGTATGCATACTTGGCAATGACTTGGTGGCAGAAGTGATTGACTTCACTATGTCTATGGGATAACCTATACTTCCTTAGCTAAAAACCTTCCACGCCCCATGCTGGATTTACCGGTGGTCATGATCGATCCACGTCCTACCGCCATGCCTATAGAGAGTCCTTTCTTAAAACCTAAGGTGACATGTGTAAAATGTAAAAATCAAAACAACATTTTATCCCCTAGAAACGAGTACAAATATTGGTTTCAAATATACACATGTTGACTTCTAATGGTAATACTATCTTGGAGCGGAACGGAGGGAGTATATGTTTCTGCAAACCCAGTAAGTCCATATACTTCCAAATGCTTTTGACACTATAAATTAACAAAACCAGGCTCCCATAGAACACACTTAATAAGAATTTATTATTTATGGAGATATTTTGCTTTGAGGGATTTACCAATGTACTAGTGCATGTTTCAAATGCATTTTTATAGTTAGAAGTCATGGAACCATCGATCTGTATTACTTAGCAAGAAAATAATTTAGTTTTTAAAAAATTAGGACCAATAAAAGGCCTGATGAGAAAAGCCAGCACGACAAGTTGTTTTAAATCCATTGTGGGAATAATCTAATTCAGAACAACTTTTCTATTACATTTTAATTTACACTCCCTCCTTTCCAATCAAACAATCCCTTTCAGAAAATCAATGGTGAATATGTTAAAGTTTAAATCAAAAATTGGTATCATTTGTTCCTTAGGGGATAAAATTTCATCACAGATACTATTCCTTTATGCAGTTTCCATAAGATTTGTTCTCATTATGTTGCTTAATTTTCAGTTCATCGTTGTCATACTGCTTGAATCTTTACCCTTTGCTGAATTTGTAAGCCTTACTTATCTATAGCTTTGCTGAATATTTCAGTAGTCAAAGCTCGCTGACGACTGAAATTCCATCCCTATATGGAACAAAAGTATGCGAAATGTGGATTTGATACTTACACATGGTAAGTCTTAATTTTCAAGAAGACTCCTTGATTATAAGGTTCTAGATTTATAATGCATTGGTTGGCACTAAGTTTCCATTTGCAAAATTAAATCAAATAATTTGGATCCAAGACACACTTAAAAATTAAAACTAAGATGCCCAGTCATCCTTTACCCACCACCAAAAGCCAATCAAAAATTAAAACGTAAAGAGACAATCAAAATTAATACATAGAAGTAGCTCAGATTATTGTCTTTAAGCACACATTTTATACAGACATAGTGACATTGACATGTACATGGACAAAGTAGTACAAACAAAATTATCAAATCACTCCTATTACCAAAAGATCATAGAAAAAAAAAAGAAGAAGAATTACATTAATCAATTACCTCGAGCTAATGCATAATCAAATAAGATCAGCTAACACATTGTTTCATCCCGGATTTGAAAACCCCACTTGGAATGCACAATGCCTGTTTGTATAAATGCGTGTGTGAAGAATGGAGAGAAGTTGGTGAAAGAAGGAAAGCGCTACAATGTGGATTGTATAGTGGAATGGGAAATTCAGTGGAAGTTTGAGAGGAGAGGTGTTGGGGGACAGGGGGATGAGTCACACTGTGACTGCACTGCACTGCACAGGCTGACGGCGAAGGGCACGTTAGCCCACTGTGGATTTTGACCCTTTTTTATTTGTTTTTCAGCCATTTTCCGCATCTAGTCCTTATTCTGTCGGGTTTATTTGATTCCAAATTTTGGACTCTACTGTGTCGATCTATACCTTTTGGACCCCGGGCGCGGACGTCGCACGTGCGGACGGATTATGAGAATTTGGTAAAATATTACAATCTTTTGGTAAATTGTTATAGTTCAATTATCAAATCATTGTAATATGACGAAACCACTCTTTTTTCACTAACCCGCTTACGTGACAGGCTACCGGATGAAATGGTAAGTGATATAACCCCCTTTTCCCATTCCTGTTGACTCTCCTCCCTCTCATTCTCTCGTTCTCTCTCTCTCTAAC
>JAOTQG010105592.1:0-12773 GCA_025631175.1 Iris virginica
AATCGTGCCAGCATTTAAAGTTGTCTGGATAGTGCCAATACAAGCATGTTGATATTCAACAAAGCGTGTATCTACCATAGCGATACGAGAGAATGCTGGAAGACCTTTGCGACCATAAAATGTAAGGGCTAATCTGACAGCACCAAAGTGGATATGGGAGTATCCTTGAGCAAGATAGTGCTTGGGCAGGTCGGGAGGTAAGGACAAAGTAACAAGATGTTCGGAGGAAGTGGCAGGGAGTTGGTAGGAATCGAACTTTGAAGCCTGGACATATTCTTTAACAAACTGATAACTGGGAGAAGAAGAAGAACCTATTAATTTTTTTACTTTTCTGGATAAAGAAGTGTTAGGCTTAGAAAATATATTATAAGGATTAACCATAGGCAACTGGGTAATAGGAATCTTAGAATCATCCAGAACATATGATATTTCATACAACTGATCTATTTTAGATAAAGAAGATGTTCGAAAATCGGAAGAAGAGGAAATATGCGATAAAAGGGAATATGAATTCATTTTTAACAAAGAAGACTGTTAGTAGGCACACAAACTAATGATCAAAGAACTCCTTTAAAATATAAAGACACAAGATTTTGAAAATTTCTTTCCTGTTTCTCTCACTTTTCGAAGAACATTACTGCGACCTCCTTGTCGACTTACGTACTCTTTTTCTCAACGAACTCGAATTGAAACAGAAAGGAAAGACTCAAGATCCTAACAGATCTGTTCTTCAAAATCAATAAGTGAGCTTGGATTTCTGATGTGAAGGATCCATACTAAGATGGCAATCACAGAGCATACATCCAAAACTCAGTGACGAAGTACTATGATAGAGGATGATCAAAGTTTATGGCTTCCTAACAGCCTAAGAGAAGATTTAGCTAAGAGACATTAAGGAATTATGGCTCTGATACCATAGTAAAACATAAAATTTACAGAAGACTATAAATCAATAAATGCTGTGTAGCGAGAGGCGGTGTGATTGAAAGTTCAAACCAGAAAGAAAAAAAAAACAAAGCCTAAGAGGCTTAGCATGTAAAACTTGAGCTTGACTAGAAGCATCTCACAACCATCTGTCTTTATTTAAACCAAACGCACCACATTAATCACTGGGCAGTGAACAAGAGGTTTCTCTCTGTAATCCAAAATCTACTCCAGCTATACAACAGAACCTTTAGCAGACGCAGATGCACGGCAGATTCCAAATTAGACAAGCAAGTGTAAACATATTTTTTTCCAAATGAAAACTGTAACATCAACAAGTTCACATGATCAATGTTTGCTATAGAATTGGTAGCATCTCACAACCATCAAAATCTTGAGTTGACCAGAAGCATCTCACAACCATAAAAATCTTGAGTTGACAATAAGCATCTCACAACCATCAAAATCTCTTTCTTTCTAACCAAACAAGCCGCATCAATCACCAAGGATAAATGACTAAAAGGTTTCTCTCACTTCTCGTTATCCAAAAACAGCTTCAGCTATCCAAAAGAACCTTAAGCGGAAGACGATGCACTCACCAGATTCTAGACAGGCAAATGTAAGCATTTTTTCCCCAAATGACAGCTGTAACATCGATTAGGTCACATGATCAACAGGTTGGCCATAGACTTTTGGTAGAGTCAGACGGGTCTGCAAAGGAGCAGAAAAAATCCAAGCAATACACAAGGGGAAACCCCCCCCCCCCAACAAAAACCGATATCAGGCTTGTATTATCCATTAGAGATAACAAACGGCCAATTTTTCAATTTTCAAACTCCGACACTAAGTACATATTTCAAGGCATGATTAAGGATAAATCACTATAACTTTAACTAGAAGCCTTACATTCAGGTTTTGGCCATTCCAAATGCAACCCACAAAGAAGTCCGTTTTGTTCAAACTCAATGAAGAGAACACCCCCCTAAAATTTTCAGAAACATGACATATGAATGTGTTTCTATCGTGCCCCTCAAAACTTTCAATACCAACTAATGAGATTTCAAAAGAAGTAGAAGAGGGACGCGTAAACTGAAAACTACATGCTGCAAACATTTCCGAAACATTAGGAAGCTGAATTCATCCATCCACTCTTTCTTTCTAAGGATAAACTGAGTTCCTGAGGATGGTTCAAACATTTCTAGTATTAACCCACTAAGATCAATAAATTGAGTTGATTCGTACTAAACGACATAACCCTGCGGATAGAGAAATTCGTATAGAACCAGTATTAAGATAACTACAATGTTTTTCCCCAATACAAGAGAGCTCATTTTTTTGGCACAGCCAGCTCATCAAACAAAAACGCGTTGAAAATCCAACTAGACTCCTTCATCGAGAACTTTTTTTCTATCCCATGTTAAACATTCTATCTAAATTCCTTGATATACCACTTTTCATCCGGTACATTACAGAAATTTATCATGGCAGAGAGGTAATACAGATTTACAAAACTTGCTTTTACCTCATTTATACAGGTCTTTCAAGAAACAGCAGAAATTCATCAACGAGTTTTTACATTTTATGAAAATCTCAACCACAGCACTCCATTGTTCCACTTATGAGGGTAATCATTTCTATTCCTTCAGTTTCGTACAATGCAAGGAAATGCAACTAGCCACACTGAGTCACGCCCGAAACCCAAGTAACGTAGGGAATAACAATGCTGCTAGCTCGTAAGACTCATCACACAGGCAAACAAGGCTCAAACTCACCATCCTTAAGATTGAATATCTTATATCCCAAAAATATGTCAATGCTTGTACTACTAGACCCAAATCACAAAATAAGTACTAGGAATATTTATACAAAGTACTAACTATTGTTATTACAATAACCAAAAGCTGAGGTTGGAACTGGATCATATCACCTAAAGCCTGGGGCGATAGTCCAAATGGTAATATTTGTCTGCTACTTTAATCCAAAAGCTCCACGCTACTTGTCTAAAATTTATACTATAATAAAGAATAAGCTGCAGAGCCCACCTAGTACAGACCATATATCATATATCTTGACACATGGGATCAAGCAAGTACATGAAAATGGATACATATTAAAAGTGGTTCAATATACGTTACTTTCCAAAAATCAACATAACATAACACGGACAAAGTATCGTTAAGCACAAAGCAAATAAATCTATTTCTCAGCCTGGACTATGACTAAGTATAATCCCCGTAGCAAGAACCATAATGTCAACGTATTATCCTCATTGATGGAGTCCTAACAATTTTTTTTTTTTTTTGATAAAAACAGAAAATTTATTAGATTAAAGAGAGAGATACAAAGGATGGCGGACAGGAATCCTCCTAAAGAGACTACAGTACTAAACATCACAAACACACTAAACTAAACACTGCATTCCAATCCCTAGCTAGATGCAAAGACAAGTCTGGAAAAACCCCAAAACTCGGCGCCTATAGAGAAGCTTGAAAGGAAATCCTCTCGCACAAGAGAGGGAAAGACACGCTCCCTAAAAATTCGACAGTTCGGCTCGATCAAGATATTCCAAAGCAAACTGAACATAACACAACTCCATAAACTTGAGGCTTCCTTATTTCAACCGAACTTGCAATGTCTAACCATACACAACTCCCGAGAATGATGCAATGATCTCCTCAAAGACTCAAACAGCAAATAGAGAACACCATAAACGCCATGCCCCGGAGCAATGCAAGAACAAATGGTTATGAGCCTCATTGGAGCTCGTACAGTGCAAGAACAAATGCTCATAATACACATTTGGGGATAAGGCTTTATTCGGCCTGCGACGTTGCCTCTGGTCATTTGTATTCAAACACTTGAGAACCACAGACCAAGCAAGAACTCTATACTTGAAAGGAACCTTGGATTTCCAAATGAATCTATACAAAGGGAATTGATTCTGCATTTGGGATTGAAGGAGTTTGAAAAAAGACATGACGGAAAACATACCATCTCTGGAATCCAAATCCTACGATCAAGATGATCGGAAGGATGGAAAGAGGAAATATGGACTAGCAAGTCTGCAGCAGATAAGGATTCTGAAAATCCCTAGAAAATCTATCCCCTTCTCAAACCAGGAAGGCTGAAAAGCATCATGAACATTTGAGAGACGAAATAAATGATTGAAAGAAGATTTAATAGAGAAATCTCCTATCCACAAGTCCTCCCAGAAAAAGAACCATGTCCCATTGACAACGTCCACAATGCCAACTTACAATCCCCATTGACAAGGTCCATACTGCCAGCATACAATCCCCATTGACGGGGTCCAGAACTTAGAACTTAGTCTTGCTGTTAATAGGCACGTTACATAAAATCCACAAATCTTTATACACATCACACAAAATCCATAAATCCTTTCAAAGCTCATATCACATATTCGTGCAACAATAACAAAGCACCAAAAATGCCACACGTTTATAACATACTTCACATGCTTGATTCATTTAGAAATATAACCATACCATAGTAATGCAACATAAAAAATAAATCATAATTTACTTCGATGACTTCAACCAAGAGATATTTCATAATTTATAGAATGCACCGGAAAGATATAGGTCACTTACCTGATCACTCTAATAACAATTCAAACGTTGCCAAGGATTGAGCTTCTCCTAACTTGCTCCGAAATCTAAAACATAAAAATAAGTCATTCCAGGTAAATAATTATTCGAACACCTTAAAATCCAAGCTTTAATTTCAGTTTAACCCATTCTCACCTTAATAATTTATTACCCAATTATTTAACCAACTATACTAGTTCAAAAAATAAAATAAAAGTAGACAGAAATCACACAAACCCACAAGCATGCACAGCACTAAGGAAGCATACCCTAGGGGCCAGTCATCCGCTCTCTTTTTCTTACCCTTCTTCCACACTAATATGCTCTCCCTACAACCCCCTTTTAACTTCACACACACACACCCACCCAAAACACATACTCAACCACTTCCTCTCTAATAAAAAAGAATAGTAAAAAAGGCATAACCCGAATTGGAGTATTTCATACACTCCTCTCCTTTCACCCATGTAACAGGCACGCACACCATATTGAAATTTGCTGCACTCACAGACGAAACCATGGTGTACCCAGAATCAATTTCTTATATACTTTGAAGTAGGCCAAGCAATACGGGTCCAATGGGTTGAGTTGAATTAAAGCAAATATCATGTTGTAACGGTTCAATCTATTATAATCCATAACGGATTGGATAATAAATTGGTTTAATTAAACTCAAAACCTGTTGGTTAATCTTTAACACTAAAATATATATTTTTATATTTTTTAATACACTCATTTGTGATTAAGTGAGTTAGATTGGGTTGAGTTGTTTAACCGTTAGAGTAGGTTAGAATTTTAATCCATCTTGCCAGACCTACTTTGAAGGAATGAAATCTTACCGTAATGAAGCAACAACTTTCATCTCTCTCTATCATCTGAATCAGCAGCTAATCTCCTTACCAAAGAAACAAGATTTGCCCAGCCATCACTTCTTCTCTTTCTCCTGTTTCACTCGAAACCCTCAAATTGATCGCCCAAATAGCTTTACCAACAATTGTCAAATAGGTGGTTATGATTGTGACCACAACCACGGTCAAGATCTCGCTATGCCAACAGCCGTCATGTGATTAATTTGGTTATTGTGGTAGTAATTTTTTAGTAATATTGATAATTTTTTTCATTTTCGCTACAGTTTGGTGTCATTTCAAACTCGGGCCAAGATTTGTCCAATAATCAAACAACATTACACCAAACTTACAACGAGCTGGTAGAAGTTTTAAAAGAAAGATGTTGATAACAAGTGGGGGAATATCTGGTAAGATCGTATTGTTTTCTTATCATACATATTAGTATATTTTTCCTGATCAGAAATATTTTCGCTTTAGTTCACCGAGAGAGGAGGGTGGAGGTCGATGTGTGTGGGAGAAGCTAGCACGCACAAACCATCCTAAATACTTGCACAAATGGAAGAAAGAGGCTATCAAATTGTACGGATAGTTGCAGTTGCTCGAAATCACAAGGGGAACAGATCCGTTCAATTTGATAGCCTTTTTCTTCCAATTATGCAAGTATCTAGAATGGTTTGTGCATGCTATTTTCCCTCAAACGCATCGACCTCTACCCTCCTCTCTTAAGTGAACTAAACCGAAAATATTTTTGATCACGAAAAAAGTATGATGTAGTTAAAAAAAATAAACTATTATGTATCATAAGAAAACAATACGATCTTACCAAATATTTCCCATGTTCTCCACATCTTAATTTTCAAATTTTTTTCGGCTCATTATAAGTTTGGTCTAATGTTGTTTGATTATTGGACCAAACTTGGCTCGAGCTTGAAATGGCACCAAATTGTAGCAAAAAATGAAGAAATCAACCAATATGGCTAAAAAATTAACTACCACAATGACCTACTTTAACGGTTATTGGCATAGCAAGATCTCACACATTGTGGTCAGTGGTCACAATCATAACCACCTACGTGACAATTGGTAATTGCAGTCAAAATCTATTAAATCTTTTGTCTGCACCCATCAACCAAACATATTTTGTCATCAAAGGCCGGAATTAACATGAATAACTCCGAACAAATAGATACTGTCAATGGAAGTGAATAAGCCTAATTCAAAAGAGAGACCACAAAATATAATATTCGCAAAAATTCACTTCCAGCTTTCGCATATCTTTATCATGATAATACAAAGAGAAATTAAGCATAACTAAGTAGAATTTGTATGCGAACTTTAAAATGTCAACATCTAAATTTAAAATGTATGCAAACTTTCCTCGGAGCAGTTGACATTAAAATACAGTCATAATATGATGACGGTGGTAGCACTAGCACAGTCGATACATAAATAATTTAATGAAAATATCTTTAACCGATCGGCTGCTACAGATCTAAATAACAATATTTTAGTAATAATTCTTCGAGGCCTAAGAGGTAAAGATGGTGGCATAGCAAGATCTTGACCGTGGTTGTTGGTGATTACATTCACCATAGAGCTATGACAACTTTATATTATATATATGATATATGCATACACTACTAGATATATATATATATATATTGAAAAGGTAAATCAAAAGAAAAACAAATGGCCAACTTTAACAAACTTATGTGGATGGGAGGGGGAGAAATCAAAAACATAACAAATGGCGAACTTTAGCAAAGTTATGTGTTCATCGGAACGATGACTTTCACTTTCTTTTGATCTGGTTTGGAAATCACCGCCCAAAATGCAGGACCACGAGTTTTCCTACGCTTATAAGCACCGCCTCTAGATCTAATCATTCCTCCAAAATAAGCTCCGTCTTTAGATCTTACCATTCCTATAACACGGTGCAAGGGGAATTGAAATGCATTTTGAGAACACCGAAAAAGTATGAAACATAAAATATACTCAAGAAACAATTAAAACCTGGAATGATCAATTTCAAGAACATATCATATATAAAAAAGTATCTTAACACTCAACTTCTTGTGTTCAATTTCAAGAACATATCACATAAATAAAAGATAAAATATTTCAAATACGCAGTGCAGCTAAGTCGTACAAAATCATATCGATATCATAAAAAATGATATATCAAAGTCAAAATAAACGAGAAAATATAATGAGCCCAGTAAAATGAATAAATGAAAAATATAAGACTTGCATCATTGTAATTTTATTGTTCATTATATGCGTTATCATCAATCGTATCATCACCGTCATCTTCATTAAAATCATCTTCTTCCTCATCGTCATCTTCATCTTCATTGTCATTGTTATCAACATCTTCATCTTCATCGCTATTGACTTCTTCGTCATCCTCATCCTCATCAATTTCTATTCCAGGTTGATTAGCATCATGGAGAATGCGATTGGCCTCATCGTCAAAATGGAAAACAATTGTAATAGGGGTCTCTTCTTCTTGGTATGTATCATCTTCCTCATCCGTAGCATCAACGACATCATGGCTGTTTCTAGCTTTAATTGTAATAAAAGTAGGCCAATCTTGATTTTTTATTACATCGAATTTGCGTAAAATGCCGGCAAGGCTCGGGATGCTGTCACGAACGGTTCGTATGACCGAGCCTTGATTTTGTATTAACTTTCGTAAACCGTTATTTATCTACTTCAACCCCTTTAATAGGATCAAACCATTCACACTTACGGTATTTCCTTCACTATAATACTCTAACCGAACGAATTCCACTAAATGTCCGTCCCGGTCGTGCTCTTCTTCTCCATAATTAGTGTCTTTAATTACCACCCCACTATTTTGTGTTGTGCTTCTAGATTCAAGTTTCTAAGCATGGAACCTATTCACCTGAATCCATTGACAATGAAACTATCGTAACACAACACTTCTCTGTGGGAACCCTTAGTTAATAGCTTCAAACGATTATCAATCTTATCATCTTTGTTAATCTCCTTATGCCGGAAACGCCAAATTATGTTCTTGTTCCGGTTGTTGAGCCGACATATTTGGGTTAATTTATTTGGAAAGAAATAAATTATAAAATAGAAAACATATCGATGCCAATACATAGTAGTATATAGTAAAGACTAACATCACTAACCCCATGAATTCATTAATCCTTTCAGAATAGCAATTAAATAGGATATATCAGGTGGCAACCGCATGCTCTTCATCTTCCCGCCATCGACGTTTTCCTTCCCCGATAGGCCAACCCCGAAGGGCAAATACAAATACATGAAGTTGCCCTAATAATTCTTTTGGATCTCCATCATCAATTCGATCAGATTTATTAACTTTTGTTAGAACGCTTGAGTCAATATATAAAGAGCAAAAGGTTGCGACTTCCTCACTCCAATTTGTCTCGACAATTGAGTCCCCCGTGCAGGCTTTATTTCTTACCTTTTGCTTTAATGAATGCATACAAATATATTCAAATAAGATGAACATATTATTTAAAAGTAGGAAACAAATATTAAAAAACATTACTCATACAAACAAATACAATTATTACTAGTAACAATATATAGCTCTCAAAAGGGAACATCCATCGAAATTGCATAGGTCCTCCAACTTTAGCTTCTTAAGCGTACAGGTAGATGCTCCATTGAATCAAAAACGGAGGGTGGAAAGATCATCTCAAGCCTACATAAGGTTTCAATAATACCTCCTTCAAGCTTCTTCAACTCTTCTTCTTTATATACCTTCTAACAAATATCCCAAAAAATTGACTAAACTAAGTGCATTTAACGGCTCTCATACATCCTTTGGCAAGAAATCACGAAATGTTATTGGCATAAATCTCTCCATGAGAATAAGACAATCATGGCTTTTTAGCCATGATATTCTGAATTCACTACGGTTAACGAATCGAGAAATAATCCCGACATAACCATTTGGGACCTTTAACAATTGAAGCCATTCATAGACTTGCTTTACTTGTTCGCTACTCAAACAAGATGTGTACCTGGCGGTCACGGCCTTTTGCAATATCCATTTCCCATAGCTGCTCTCGATTGGATGCAATTCTGGTCTATTACCAAGATGTTGCAAATCCATTTAAGCCTTTAAATGGTCTTTTGTTTTCCCTTTTAACATTCATGACAACACATTATCAAAAACATTTTTCTCTATGTGCATCAAGTCCAAATTGTGACAAATAAGTAGTGTGCTACAATATGGCAATTCAAAGAGACTTTTCTTCGTCTAATTGTGCTAAACTCCAAAATCACTAGACATACCATCACTACCCTCCTCTTGTCCAAAGTGATCGACTCAATCCGAGCAACAAAACTTGCTGCCTCAGAACCAGTTTGTCGACGCGGGGCTAACTTACTCTCAATTTTATTATTGAAATTAGTTTTCTCCGATCGAAATTCATGATTAAGCTCGAACCATTGACGAGGACAGCCAAAATAAGAAAGCTTCCTTCCTACCTCAAGAGAAAACGCAACATATTCATCCATCCAGCAAGCGCATAAATTCTTTCCATGTGTACTCCACCCTACCTTATGCTGAGAAGTAGCTGATAGTCCACAACACGAGAACCCTCATTTTGAAATTCTGTCTTGAAGAAGCAGCATAAGTATCAACTCCGCAATTCCATAAAAATTTTAACTCCTCTATTAGAGGTTGTAAGTATACATCAAGACTGGACCCTTAGGACGAGGAATAACTAATGACATAAACATGTACACTTGTTTCATGCACATCAACGAAGGGAGATTATAAGGGGCCAAAAACAGACCAAGTCAAGTGAGGCTTAGTTCCCAAAAGGGTTGAACCCATCTATTGTTAAGCCGAGTCAAATTGCATCAGCAGCAAAAGATAGATAATTAAGATCAAATCCTTCCCGGCCTCACCGTTTGCAGGATGCCTTAGCTCACCGGGAACATCGTGGCATTTTGCACTATGCCGCCTCGTATGCTCGGTTGTCTTTGACGACGAGTAAAGTCTTTGAAGCCTTGGAATGATTGGAAAATAGCGCATGACCTTTCTTGGTATTGGTTTGTTCTTCTGTTGCAAACTAGACATTCATCCAAGGATTTGTTCTCCCCCCAAAATAAGATACAATCGTTCTCACATGCATGTATCTTTAAAGTAGGAAGACCAAGGTGCTTCATCATGGACTTACACTTATAAAATGACACCGGTAACTTTTCATCCTTTGGCAACATTTCTTGATGATTGACAAAAGGTGCTTCGTCGTGGACTTACGGTTATAAAATGACTAGGGTAACTTTTCATCCTTTTGCAATATTTCTTGATGATTGACACCATCTCATCAAAAGCCTTAATTGCCATTCCATGTTCTGATTACAAGTGCAATAGCCGAGTTACTTCTGTCAACCTAGAGAATTATCGCATCCTTTCCAAAGAGACTCATCCGCAGCCTTAAACAAGTCATAGAACTTTTCTAAAGATGGATTAGGACTCTCATTGGATAGTTCAAAATAAGGATATACCGCCTTCATTATCATTTATCTAGCCCAAGTTTGGTTTTCCTCATCTTCAACATCAATCATGTTCTCGTCTAATTCTAAGCTTGACTCACTTGTCTAGTCCACCTTTCATAACTTGGTACAAATCCATTCCTAAGCATACGCACCCTTGTCGTTTCTTTGGACTCACAATTAATGAAATCGCATTTCGCCGAAGGACATCGAATTATTCCATCGGCTACACACTCTCGATGAGAAAAGGGAAAATCAAGAAACTCGCTAACCCCTCTCGTGAATTCCTGGGCTCGTCTTGGCCTCCCCTAAGTTTGTTGTACACGGTACATCCAACTCATATTGGCTAACATGACTGCTAGTAACCAACCAAAACTAATCAATTAGTCATAATTCATTTTAATAGGCAAATACAAAATTCATTCAATAAAATATGAAAGAAAGAAAGAACATTTAGTTTCACCAAATAAATCACAAAAAACGAAAACACATTATACTACGTACCGGTTCATCATCTAACGTAGACAAAATGTAATTCAATGGAATGAGTCTTTTTCCATGCTAATGTCCTATTTTTTTAATAATGATACGGATTAGTATTAGTTAAACAAAGTAAAACTGTAGCTGTTTTAATAACCAAATTGTAGTATTAGAAAATAAGTGAAGATATATAAGACATAAGCATACAAAAAACACTCCCACTGTTACAAAAATATGTATCCACTATCTTTTCTGTATTTGTCCCAAGTTAATCTTTCTATTTCTAAAAAAGATAAATATGTTTGTGGAGATCAATCTATAAAGCAATAATTGGTTAACATTTAACATTACACATACGCTATTGGGATGAATGAGTCAGTTTTCATGAACTATTGGTCAAAATTAAATAAATTGATAAAAGAAAGTCAAAACATGACACTCGTTTAAGGAATGAGAGAGTACTTTTTTTGTAATCATGTTGCGAATGTTCCAAGTGTATTATATTCAGCCACATTCAGAGAGAGAGAGAGAGAGAGAGGGGATTTCTACACTTTACACTATATATAAGTGCACAATATATAACAATATACAAGAGAGAGGATGTCTACAGTACCGAATTTGGCAACAAAAAAATCCTTAATTTCTGCTACAAATTCTTCTGTTGTGACGTATTTGGACGCCAAAAGATAATAAAAATTTTATATAGAGCAATTCATGTGATAAACAAGCAATGTAATTTCTTCAAGTATCCCATCAAAGATTTCATTTCGTGTTACTAAACTTGAACAAAAACTACATAATTACAATAATTAAGGAAATACAATAGAATAGTTTCACACCCACACACTCAAATGCTTTTGCATTTTTTTAATAGTCACTGACCTTATGTTTCCCTATGTTTCAACCTGAGAAAAGAAAATTTACATATGCCTACACCTGAGCTTAACTTGGATTGTTGTACAATTACTTTTGAGTTTTGAGCCAGATTGAAGCACGATAGCCCTCAGCATCAGAAATATCAATTGAACGCTCAGCAACTGAAAACCTGCTGAAAACTATGCGACTATATTAACTCAACTCGGCTCAGTTTCGGAACATTTACTTGGGATCGCGGACATGAATCCTTTCCCACGACTGTGCTCGCTCAGTAGCATACAAAATCATCGCACGGGGATGCTCATTTGTATCATCAGTCTAATTACTACTATGTTTAAGTTTTTTTTTGCTGGCCTACTACTTTTATTGGTGCTAATATCATCGCGTTGAATGTGATGTGAGGAAAGAGAATGTGATGTGAAAGGTTTGAATGTGAGGAAAGAAATGAAGAGAGAGGAGAGAGAATATGATGTGAAAGGTTTGAATTGATTTGTGAGAGTGTATAGGTGTAGGGGTAATATATGGA
>JAOTQG010105603.1:0-12770 GCA_025631175.1 Iris virginica
TATGTACATTTGTGAATAAAATGGGCATACCTTGCTATGTATGCCTAGGCACACGGTATAACAACTGAAAAAACATAACGTTAGAGCCTAAATGACAAATACTGAAATTAATGAGTTTATTTTACAAATTTACGAAAATTTTTGGATCTAAAATATGATAAATCCTTATTTAGAGATCCCATTCAAATTTGAAAAAATCCAATTAAAAGTGGGTTGGGTGTAACCTTTAAATCACTAAAATGGGGGGGGGGGGGTGGGTGTTTGGCATTCCTAGCATAGAAGAGTGATTACCTCCAGTTGGTATACCGTGTGCTCCACAGTACGACGCGCCTCCGGAAACCAAAGCGCGTTGCGTGAACGCGTCCCCCACTACTTAAATATCATCTCCAGCCACCACGCACCGCCACTTATCCTTCAAAAATCGTTCCTCAATTTCCCCCTAAAAATCAAAACCCTGTCAGTTAATCTCAATGTCATACCCACAATCCTACACTACTCCTTCAGCTCCACCCGCTCCCCAACCCGAACCCGGAGTGGCCTACCCGTATCAACAACCATCCACACAACCCAACAACTACTATGGGACTAGCCAGAACCCGAGTGGTAATTACGGGTCACCATCATTTAATGGGTCGTACAGCCACTACCCTCCACTGGCTCCGGTGGTAGTGTTCCCGGCGGGAACGAGTCCGGAGGTGATAAGGAGCTTCGAGATGGTGGATAGGGATCGGAGCGGGTTCGTAGACGAGAAAGAGTTGCAGGAGGCTCTGTCTTCTTGGTACCGGAGGTTCAGTCTCAGAACTATCCGTTTGCTCATGTTCCTCTTTAAGCATCCCACTGATTCTCTCCGTATTGGTTCGTATTTATTTTTTCTTCTTTTTCTTCGTTTTGTTTCTCGCAAACTCTTTAATTTTCTCGAATTTAAATGCTGTACACTGTATATATATATATATATATATATATATATATATTTAAGCTTCTTGCTATCATTTGATTTTGTTTCAGTTGGACTTTTTAAGGTGAAAAATTGACCTTAACTTGTTTTCCCCAACCTTATGTGTATAGAGTCCATTTTCTTTTTTAAAAAATGAGGACATTTTGACCAAAAATATACCCCCTTCCCCCTCACCATTTTTTTTGTTATTTCATTGCAGAAAAGTAACCTACAGCCAAATCAAATTATCATTTGGCATATATTTGTTAATCCCACCCAAAATAAGTGTCCTGCTTTGACTTTTTTGGGTTAAACTTTGACCAATTTTTCAATGAGAATTGATTTGTTGTTACGAACTTATAAAAATTGTTATTGATCACGTACATAATATTCTCGCAGAGATTGAAATTTTAGAATGTAGACGTAATAATTTATTTTAAATAATAATTTGATTATATCTTAGGTTGATCTTTTAAAAAGGAAACAAGACACTCGTTTAGAGACATAGGGAATACTTTTTAGCTTCCAAAATTTCACACTGTCATTAACAATTTTCTTAAAATTGAAAAAAAAAGAGAAGTAAATCTATATAAATATTGGAAGCTTAATCAACTTGGCTAGAGATAGTCAAAATAGGAATATATTTTGAGACCGAGGATATATTTGGTAGGAAGGGATGAATTATACTTTTTGCTTAAAAAAGCACCAAATTATTAGAACTTCATAATTAACTTTTGTATGGGTTTTGATGACTGAAATTTCATTATCTGAAATAAATCATAAGCTGTTACAATTGATCTAACATATGCCCATGTTGACTTCTAAGAAACAGAAAAGTTGACAGTTAAATGTCGTAGTGGGAGAGGGATTACTTAAAATAATAGCTCGGAAAGAATCGATTGCTTAAGTAGTTCTCATTGATGCTATATTCGTCACTGAACTTGTTTTAGATCTCAGCTCTATTATGTTCATTCTGTTTGGTGGTGCTGACTGCATTTTCTGATGTATAGGGCCCAAAGAGTTTGCGGAATTATGGAACTGTCTCAGTGAATGGCAGGTGAGTACTCTTCTTCTATTCCTCTGTTATAGCAGCTTGCTACCTAATGATATGGGAAGTTCAAGTTCATTAGCTTACACAAAACCTAGCTTAACCCCATTACATCAGTTCTCATAGGTTGGGGATAAGTGCTCCAAGAAATATTGGCACATTATACCTGTTTCAATGCCTATAACACACTTTTAAAACATATACGACGGAAAATACTCTTGTAACATTGTGAAACTGGATTAACAATTTAACAGACCTCATTTCACCTCTATTATTTTCCTGGTGTTTTAGTCTCCTAGAAATATGTTATTGAAAATGTTCTTAACCAAATGAATTGGATAGGTATCATTCTAAAGCTATTTGTGAAGTTCTAAGCTTACAAAGCGAAGCAACGCTTGCTCTTTTAATTTTGTGGATTGCTTTCATTTGTGTCATCTACAATCAGGGTCTTGATTGGATGAGTATGGTATCAAATGTGGGTTTAGGAGCTCCAGAAGTTGTTTATTGACAAAACTTAATCTAATGGTAGACATAAAAAGTCATAAACTTCGTCTATTCTATTTCTTGTGCTATAAGATCCAAATTCATTCCGAACCTCTTGTTGACAACATGTGGTGGAATCATAAAAAGATAAATGATTGTAGTACAGAATGAGCAACAATTAGGAATCTGAACTCAGGGCGTGTTACAGAAAGAATCAGAGGAATATATCTAGATAAGAGAGGAAGATACACTTAGAACCTCATCCTGTTATTGTTTAAGTAACTCCAGAGCAGATATTTTCCCTGCTCTCTTTATCTACTGATATGATCCCTTCATTTTCTTATGTTTGATTGGTATTTTGACACTTTCATGTTGCATTAAGTTTCCTACGTTATAGTGGTCCCCTTGAAGGTTCTTAAAGCATCTGTCCTACAATATTGATAAAAAAAAATTAGGCCTAAAGCACTTTTGAACCATTGTACTTTCATGTATCTTCGTTTTTAACCCTCCATGTATTTTTTAGAACTTTTAACCAACCTACTACATATACCCTTTCCATTTTCCCCTAACCTAACTACACCTCTCCCTGGGCTTATATTATCTTATATTTTCCTCCCTCCTTCACTTATTCCATCCATCCTTAATTAACCCAATCCCACATCTCCCTGCTAGGCCAAGAAATTACATGGGCGGTAATTGCAAAAATCTCACCATATAGCATTTTGTTTTCCAAATATCATAGTAAATTTATTTACTTTATTCAGGCCATTTAGTTTTTCGAGAACATTGGTGGGAAGACCGCATATGCACAATTCATGCTCACTTTTCATTGGCAAAGCTTTCGGTTTGGGCAGTTGAGGGGAAGACATGGCAATTTTGCACTTTCACTCAGCTTGGGAGAGTATTTTTGGCATATGTACCTGGCATAGTCTTCGAAGCAAAGTGGCGATTAACATAGAACTTTATAAATACAGGAGCAAGTCAACTCCTTGCTGTACCTGGTGTCAGACTGTAAGCCAACTTGTTCCCATACCCAGAAAGATCCTACTTGTTCCATGACCCAAAATAGCCAACTTGTTCCCGTACCCACAAAGATCCTACTTGTTCCATGACCCAAAATCTCGCGCAGACATGTTTGAGAACACAAACATTCGCATACACATATGTTGAGGGTCTTCGAAAAATTCTCATTGGTTATTTTTCCAAATTCTCACAAACTATGTTATCTGGACTCGGCTACGAGGATCCGACACGGGTGCAATCCTGTTTCGGATCTCAAAATCATAAAAATTTTGCACCAATGTAGTGTAAAACAGGCACAGGCACAGCCACACCCATGTGTCGTGTCGTGTTAGACACGAGCACTTTGACAAAAGTGTAGGGTCCATGTGATATAGCTCATAAAGCTCCGCTATGGTCATGCGTGTGAAACACTCCAAATGCTATACAGCATTAAACCTCCCACTTGGTACTATTAGTAAGGTGTGCTCTATGCCACGCCGTAATTGGTATCTATTCATTTGCTGCCACTCCACATTGCTTACATGTAGCAAACTGCTACAAATCCAATAAACCAATTTCATGTCCACACAAAGCGTGATGGATGAAATTGAGAGGCTCGTTGATATACCGTGATAGTCATTGGAACACTTCCTCCCTATCACTTCACACTCTCATCTTGTCAATCCAATTATTTTGGGCTTGCAGTTGGAAAGGAACATTCCTTCAATTTCGCATAGTTATTTCCAAATAGTGAAGATCAATACGAACCTTGGTACAAGTTGGAGAGATTAGAGGTGCTCCCATCCGTTCTTCAATGAGGCATAAAGTGGTTGCTGTAGGATAGGAAGGAGATCTTGGTATTGCTGAGGCAATCTGAAATATAAAAAGTGCTCATGATATATACCATGTTTAGGTTATAACTGAGAAGGTGTGAATGTGATAACCTTGAACAGAAAAGAATGTCAAAGGGAGTTTTGGTTAACCTTCACTCTTACAGTCTTGGATCTGTAAATTATGGTAACAGTTGTGGGGGGGGGGGGGGGTTCGTCATATATAAACCGAGGTAAGTAATCTAAATGGAGTGGGAGTGTTGTGGGACTAGAGACACTTGTTGATGGGCAATAGGTAGAGTTGGAATGTTCTGTTTGCGGTATATGTAGGTTGGGTTATAGTGAAAACAACAATGCATATATATTCTGACCTTTATCTTATGTATAGAAAATAGTTTCAACCTCAAAGCAGTTAGGTTAATTTCACTGTTTTCCTATACCTTAGGTCATGTTTGAGAGGTTTGATAGGGATCGAAGCGGGAAGATTGATGCTATGGAACTAAGGGATGCTCTTTACAGGCTGGGATATGCAATTCCACCCTCTGTTCTTCAAGTTCTCATCTCAAGATATGACGACAGAAGTGGGCAAAAGGTCGAGCTGACTTTTGACAGTTTCGTTGAGTAAGGCCTCTTTTTCAAATTTATTCAATAGGTTAACATTTGAGATTAGATTGTTTGATCCATCATTTGACAATCTAATTTGTTGGAGTGCAGGTGTGGGATGATTGTTAAGGTGAGCAAATGTCTATATGAGTTTCTTCTTGTTCCTTTCATCTTCTAATGCCTTTATACATGTCAATGGTACTCTTCTTCCTTCTAAGGCTCCATTGGTTTTAAAGGAGAATGATTTTTGGAAACAATTTATGAAAAATTGTTTTCACAGAATGAAAATAGTTTAGACTGTTTAGTTTTCATTGTTTGGTAATCTTTTTGAAAATGGATTGGACATCTTTCTGGGAATTTGGTATCCCATTAAAAATATGTTTGGATGCTAGACAATGATTTATGAGAAATTGTTTTCACAGAATGAAAATACTTGAATTTCCATTGTTTGGTAATTTTTTAGAAAATGTATTGGACTTCTTTTTGGGCATGTGGTATCCCATTAATAAATATGTTTGGATACTAATTTATTTGAAGCGATTTCCGGCACTTCACTCATTTTTCAGATAGTGACTTATGGAAATGCTCCTTATAGATCATTTTCCCAAGAGTGTTGGTTATTTTACTAAACATTGAAAATCATTTTCCAGGAAACAAATGGAGCCTTAGGTTGTATAAATTTAGGTTAAAACATGTGCCGAGTCTAAAATAAAGCATTTGCCAAGTAGAAGAATGACATATGCTCATTGTTTCCACTCTATTTACAATCCAAGCTTTTGGGACATCAGATCATTAGTAACATAAGTTGCAAAGATTTGGTGTCTCTTTAGGCAAATGTTGTTATGGTTAATTGTGATTCTGATTCTGATCCTAGTGATATATGTGCAAATACTCAGGGATTGACGGAAAAGTTCAAGGAGAAGGATACACGGTACACAGGATCAGCCACACTTACATACGACACATTCATGGCTATGATAATCCCATTTCTTGTGTCGTAACAGTTTGTCCTGTATAAACTCTTTCATATCCAAGGATCCGGAGTTTCGTAAATATAAACTGTAAATTGATGGTTCTTTAGGTTAGTTGCAGACTCTTGGATGCATTTTTTTTCCTGGGAAGTTCTTAATTTTTAGAAGGGGGGATGGGAACTGTTGTGTTTTTTGACAAGTTTTTGTATGTTTGATAGGCTAAAGTCATTGAAATTATTACTAATCTTTGGCCTTGTAATGTTTCAACCTTGTAGGCTGTAATCTGTTGGTTTGTTTTTGTGTAGTTTGTTTAGTTTTTACTTTGAATCAAAGTATGTTACCATATAGATAGATTATATGATTATATGAAATAATTGTTGATTCATTTTAAATTTAACTAGGCGATTTGACTTTATCTAAACTTTTAATAAAATTTTACTATTTAATCTCAATATTTACGCAACACTGGAATAAAATATGCAATAAAATTTTATATAAAACATTATCATTTATTATCTTTGAAAATAACATAATAGTAATTTCAATATTAATTACTTAAAAAAATCACAATTTATTATATGAATAGATCTTTTAACTTAAGAACTAAATTCGGGTATTGTTCGCATAAATATTAGTGAACCGTAAATTGGAATTGAGTTCAATTAATTTTGATTGATCGGACAAGTTGACGTTAATTAGAGGATTCTTTGAGTAGGATGATGGTATGGACTTACCCTAATTCAAAGCAATACTCAAGTCGAAAGGAAGTAACGTTGTAATTAAGCAATTCATGGAATCGGGATCCTCTGTCCCATTCTCTATCTCACTCTCTGTCCCACTACTCACATTATGGTGGGACCTACTCACATTGTGATGAGACCCATTAATAATAGGTCCCACCACAATGTGAGTAGTAGAACAGAGAGTGAGATATAGAGTGGGACAGAGTATCTTGCCTCCCATTCATGAGTACAGTAGTTATTATTGATCCGAATTAACATAATGGTGTGGCTTTCAATGGGCCAGTAAATGAGTTCGATTTTTTTACTCGACATTTTGCACATATAAAATCAGTTGAATAATTGGTCAGCGGCAAATTATATGGAGCACTTAGGGTGCTCTTAGCAAGGAGCACCCAAAATATAATATTCATTTCAATATGTTGTTTGTTCATTTTTTATAACTAAATATTCATTTTACTGTTCTTACTATTATTGTTGATTTTCAATAACAACGATAAAAATGAACATTTAGTTTTAGAAAATGAATAAATAATGTGATAAAATGAATATTTTGTCTCATATATTCCTAGCAAGGAACACCTAGGTGCTCCATATACCATCTGATTGATCAGCTGTTTGACTTATAAGTTACTTGATTATACGAACACGGAACACACGTTTGATAGAGTTCACTAAGAAAATATAGTATTATTAGTGATTTTTTATAGGTGTTTGGTAGCCTTTTAGATAGATTATTAATAATACTAGTAAATCCGGATAAGCCTCTTATACCCTTATTTACCCTTATTAATAATAACTTGATGGGAGTGGTATTATTTATACTCCGTATAAACAAGACATGAAAATCAAATTTTAGGAATAAGTTGTGTTAATAATGTATTAATAATTGTGCTATCAAACATAAAATTATTATTAATTAGTACTAATTATTATTAATAATCTTACTAATAATAACCTCATCAATAATACTATTTATACCCCCTAATCTCATACTCCCTACAAAATAAATGCTCCATTTTGTTTAGAAGGGCCGGAGGAAATGTGTGATAGATAGATAGATAGATCATGAATTCCAATTGAAATATAACCAGTAGAAGACCTCCTAGGTTAATTAGTAAAGGCAAGGGGGACGATCGCTCATCTCCATCCATCGGGAGGTCTTGTGCAGGGAAGGGGTGGGGTGGAGTACTAATGTAATGCTCCATTTGAATTTTGATGTAAGAGAAGGAGGTGGAGACAATTTTGGGAATTTGAAAGGGAGGGGAGGGGAGGGGTATTCAACGCATAATGTAATAATAAAACAATAAGGAGTCGTTTGGTAAGGGGTATGGGATTAGAGGGTATAAATAGTATAATTAATGAAGCCACTATTAATGAGACCACTAATAAAACCTCCTCTACTCAGGTATTAATAATAAGGATAAATAGGAGTATTAGAGCCTAATCCGGTTATACCCTTATTAATTAATAATTGTAACAAATGACTATCAAACATCCATCAAAATTATTAATAATATTATCCCATGTTAATGACCTCTATCAAACGACTCCTTAAATGTGGTAGTACTTCTCACGTGCGTGAGGAGTGAGGTAGGTATACAGACTTATGGTGGTCTAAAATCCTACTACGTAGATATTTAAAATTGGTGAAAAGAGTTTTAAGCATGATATTTCAGTATCTTTAAATTAATTTGGCTTTGTGGTTATTTTGGTATTTAATTAATTTATCTCTCCATATTCTGCAATTAGATGTCTAAATACTATATTAACATCTAAAAGATCTCTAGATAACATATATAAGTTTACTAATACTAGATAAATATGTTGAGTTGTTAGTATTAATTATCTATATCAATTATTTAATACCGTTCATTATATATATAAGCTAATACCATAAATTTATACATTTTTCTAATACACTAGAATAAAATACTAGGCTAAAACATTAGACTAATAGAGATGGAAATCCCAATCAATTTTATAATTTATGTGACTCTTCAATTACCTAATCATCATCTATATATACGAGAATAAAACACAAGTCTGAACCCTAAATTCATCACTCACCAACTACAAAAAATAGAGACAACCTTGTGAGAGGCCAAAAGTTAAACACGGAAATTGACCATTGAGTTGATAACTACACCATAAATAATACCATTTACCTATTAAACACATACTCTAAATAAATTTTTATTGTCTATCATTATGAGATGAATCATTAAAATTTTTCAATCCAAAAATCAAGCATACTTTAAATAATCTAATAAATTTACATAATCATTGCCTGTTCTATCTCATATGTTGAGAAATTATGTTGCTCTGAATTAATTTTGTATTTTACTCATTTTAAAATTTTATTTAATTGCGGCATAGATGGTGTTTCCTTAAATCAATGTTTTATTTTTTCTTTGTCCGCCCTAAAGCTCGGATTTTTCATCCTCCTTTTCACTTGCTTTATATTATACTCAAAGATTTTGTTTTATACATAGATGTGGATTTTGTAACATTTTGCTGAGATCTTAGGACTCGTTTATTAGGATTCATTAAGGCAGGATAATATTATTTGTAATTTTACTTAGGTGTTTGGTAGCCATTTGAAGTGATTATTAATTAATATTTCTAAATTCGGACAAGGTCCTAATACCCCCATTTATCCTTATTATTAATATCTGGGTAGAGGACGGTATTATTTATAACCCTTATAAATAAAACACGGGAATACAATTTTAAAACTTTCATATTCCGAAATTGTTCATTTGTAACTCGATAAAAAAAAAAGCCTAGATTGGAAATAGAGAGGATTTCTTCCCCAATGGCGACTTCTTCTCCCAGTTCTCAAGCGGCGATTTCTTTTGCATTGACAGCAAATTGCAATACTTTCTCTTTTCCCAAGTAAGAACTCTATTGTACGAACTCTTCAGCATATTGCTTATTTTTCTTCAATTTGAGTACTGTATACTCAAAACAATTCGTGAATGTGACCCCTGATTGTTCTGGATTGTCATGACCTAATAAAATTTTGAGGAACATATAACTTGGCTGTTTTTACTTTAAATTGCTGTAGGAATCTCAGTGAGGATAAAAGGATTTGACAGTGCCTCTAAATTTCTTCTTAAAATCATAAGTTATAAGAATTTTCTATTTTATTTTGGTGTTGCTTCTTTTAAAATTATCAATAAGGGATTTCATTTTCCTTTACTTTTAATTTGGACGTTTATGCCTTTGCTTTTTCTCTGTTTGACTATTCTTTGTTCATAATTTTAATTTACTTTGAAATTATTTCACGATTTATATATAATAAGTAATATAAAAATATATTAATGCTATTATGAGCTCCATTGACTGTTTTCTAGATTTATATTAGGATATTTGTAATTCAAATTTTTGTTAATTGATTGATTTTTAAAGGAGCATACCTACGTTACATTTGTTAATTAATTCCAAGCGTTAATTTTTGGTGTTCAGGTTACATGAACATTCAAAATAATATTTATTACAATAAATATATACAAATAGATATAGTACCGTCATCGTTTTTATGTAAAACAATCTAATTTTAAGATTCGTAAGTATTTGTATAATTTTTAAATTTTAAATATTTTCTCTCCGATCCGAAATGTGTGTCAATATATTGTCCCAAAATAAGTGTAATTTTTTTCGAAAAATCATTGAAAACTACACTAAGAATATTGTACTTATTGTGTTCGATAAATTTTTAATATATAACTAAAACTTAAATCAAATTTCATTCAATGATTGATCAATTTGACTCATTATTAAAATTAATTTAGGGACTAAGTGAGTATTATTTACTCAATTATGTAATTTAAGAATTTCCACACCACATTACGTTGCACTTTGTGAATAATTTATGAATTATTGAAAGGAGCGGGTATATGTGTAAAATATATATAGATAAAATTAAATAAAATTAAAAATAATTCATGCCAAAATAAATTATATGACAATCTGCCTCACATGTGAGCCTGACAATATGGGTTAAATGGGTTAAAATGAGTTGAGTTTCAATAATTAACAGGTTCTAATGAGTTCAACCTATTATAACTCATTTAATTAACCGATCAACTCATTCGCACAAAAAAGTATTTTGTACATATTTTAATAAAAAAATTATAATTAAATGAGTTGTTATGGATTAAACTGTTTAACAAATTAAAACGGATTAAAATGAGTTAGTGGGTAGTATTTTGACATGCCTACTTACATGAAATAGGATGGTCACACCAAAACGATGAATAAAATGCATGCAATCACATTATCTTTCACTGTCCCAGTCGAAATAAATGTAATTATAATTATAATAATAAAATGCTGGCAACTAAAAAATAATATTCCCTTTAAAGCCATGGTGTATATACAAACATTTTGATTGAGGCTACCACAGATCGAGGAATTTACAAATTATTGTAGAAATGAGCATATTTAAATTAATCTATCTTTTCTTTGTGATTCATGTACATAAATATAGATATAATTAATCATAAAGGCAATTTCTAAATTATGCATTTAAGACATTAAATTCGAAATAACTCAATGTAGTAGGTAAGATGTGTGATCTTTAGCTAAAAAAAATTCTAGAGCACATAAAATTTGTGAGTTACAAAATCATTAAACATATATTAGTTACAACTTTTCTTTTTCCTTTTTGTAACTTATAAAAATAGAATGATCGACATAAAATTAATGACATTAATCAATTGCAATGATAAATACTTAATTAGATCATGTATGATGGATAGATATAAATAAAAAATATATATTTGATAAATAGTTTATTAATTATTATATTAATTAGATAAAATCTAACATATAAGTTATTTTTCATAAATATTAATTAGAAAAATATTACTAAATCAATATTTTTTTAATTTAATTTACTTAAAAAATTCGCGAATTACGGTTTTTTGGTTAGTAATATGAAAGGTGATGTGGCGGCAAAAAAATGGAGCTAGAAATGAATTTAGTAGGACTTGTGCTTTGGATGTTTAAACCATTTTGTAAAAGAAGTAATTTGAATTAATTGAACTCGATCAGATTCTTTGTTCGTTGCATTCAAAACTCATATTCTAGAATATTGTAAGCTCTTGAAAGAAAAAGAATGTAAGTTGGAGTATTGGGAACATATTTTATTCAAATTCTCATATTTGAAAAGGGTACTTTTCCTCCTTTTATACAAATTAACTGCCCCTTAAAATTTAACTAACAAACTTTTTGATAGAATGAAGTAATATTCAATTGAGCATGCGATTAAAATTTAACTAACAAATTTTTTAAGAGAAAACCTACAATCCTGATAAAATGAAGTGAGGCTCAATTAAGCAATTCAAATTTATTGATAATCATAGTAGAGTATTTATACGAGGAAATAAAGTGCTAAACTAAATAAATAAAATATATAGAGTGATTTTCTACACTAATAAAGTTGTAAATCAAATAGATAAAGTATGTAGATTAATCTCTTACACTAATTAGAAGATACAATTAAATCAAAACTCTATTAATATAAATTTTATCATAATTACAACTGAGAATTATCTAGATCTTTCTATATTTCCTCTCAATATGAAGCTGCGAAAGAAGGTGAAATCTTGATCGTATCGGAGAGTTCAAGTGATGTTGAATGTCCATTTATTTTCTGTTAAAATACCCGATTAAAAAAATAATACAAATACAAAAATCGTGGCTTGAAGAAATTCCTTGAAGAATAGTATAACGTGTATAACTAATGGTGAAAACGAGTAGCACAGTCTTCCAAAGAATTTAAAGATAGAAAGAGATAGTGAGGAGTTTGTCCTCTAACATCAAAAGAAAAAAATATATTAGCGAATTGTACTTTAATCGAAAATTTAATGGAGAAGTTTGTTCTCTTATAAATTAGATATGAAATATGAAGGAAATTATCCACTTGACAATAAAAAGAAAAGGAGTTTATCCACAATAAAATTTATGTGACAAGGAAGAAGAGTCGTGTAAGACATTCACAATTGATATATTTAAGAACATAATTAAATATAAACAATACAGAATCTTGAACAATATGTATTTTTGTTAGTCTCACTGGAAAGAAATAAGCTAGAGGGGGGGGGGTGAATAGCTTATTTAGATTTTAAAACTTTTAGACTATATTCAAAA
>JAOTQG010105614.1:0-12769 GCA_025631175.1 Iris virginica
CCTACCGGTGCATCCCGTCTTATCCTTTCCCTTTATACCACCCTTCCCTCTCCTCATTTGTACTCTTCCCACGTGTCCCTCCGCTCAGACATCGGCGCCGATAGTGCCTTGATCGACGAATGCCCCCAAGGCAAAATCATCGTTTTCGGCCAGAAAAACGTGGGTCTGCTCGAAGTACTTGGTGGGCAGATCGATCATTGACCTGGCGGGTATGAGCATCTCGGCCGTAGTAGTCACCGAGGAACAGTTGCGGAGCCGGGATGTTTTCGAGGAGGGGGCGAAATTGTATGGGGTTTCTCTGAAAAAAAATTCTCAAGTCGGACAATTAAGCGAGAGTAGCAATATCTTGAAAACACTAATTTGTTAGTAAATAAACACAAAAAAAATTACAAAAAGGTTTCATTCAATTTCAAAAATGTTGTCGCTCCAAATCAAAATAATACAAATTTAATGATATAAAATTCGTAAAAATAAAAAATTAGGACAAATATTGTAAAACCAATATATTAAAAATTAGGATTAATACAAACGAAAAATTATTTGAAGGGCGAAAAGTTGAAAATCGAGACTCCCAATTAGGGGTGGAAATCGGAACGAAATTTTCTATTTCCGTCGATTCCGATCCGAAAATATTCGATTTCGGAACACTATTTTCTTTTCGATTTTTGAATTTTCGATTTCCGAATTTTTCGATAATTTTCGGATCGGAATCGAAATTAAATTTAAATTTTTTGGAATTTTTGATTCGAAAAAAATTCCGATTCATTTTCGAACATATTTCGATTTTTTCATTCATTTCCGAAATTTTTCCAATTTATTTTCGAATACTTTCAACTTATTTCCAGAAAAATTTCGATTCATTTCAAAAAAGAATTTAGTACTCACTTGGGCTGATACTAGGGGAGTTTTGCTACGTATTTTTATAATTTATTTATTTCCATTACTTGTAGTATTGTTGTAATGGAGTTTTTTCTTTTTTTCTTTTTTTTTTTGAAGATTTACTTCCATTAGGTTTTAGATTCTATAAAAACATTCAGATACTGTTTCAAAATTTTGGAGCCTTTAATTAGCTACTGTTTTGTTGAAGACTTTTATCTAGTGTTTATGAGTTCATGTTATTTGGATGAGGACATAACGTTTTTTCTCATAATCTTGGAATTATGGTACTTTATTTTCTAGCAATAGTATTCAGTTCAAATTTTGTTGTGCACTTTGATTTGCATTTTTCTTTGTATTTTTTTCTTAAAAAATTTAATTTGACGAAGAATGTACAAAGGTGACCATTCTAAAGGCTACGTAATAGCATGTCATAGTGAACAAAGATCACTTGTTTAAAGAAAAAACATTTCGAAAATTCAAAAATTATGAACTTTCCGAAAATTCCAAAATTTCGGAATTTGAAATTTTCGAAATTTTGATACTTTTGAAAATTTTGGAATTCGGAATCAATTTTTGCGTTCCGAAAATTTCGGAACGCAAAAATCTGAAACTAACTTTGAATTTCGAAATTTTTCTGGAATTTTTCGAAAATTTTCTGGAATTTTTCGAAAATGTTATTTCCGATCCGTTCCGTCCGATTTTCACCCCTACTCCCAATGGATAAATTTTCGACATGGGGAAGCGGGCGCCCCCTCCCGCCCCCCCTGCCTCCGCCCCTGCCAAGGAAGATGACGAGGACCGATTGGAATGGAGGCGGGTCAATCTGAGTTTGGATGTTGGATGAAAGATTCTTGAGCTTGGTTATGTATCCATGGATGTCCCCTATGCAACAGTTCTGTCGTTGGTGGTGGTTTTGTTAGGTAGTTCTCCTTCTCCCAGCTCATGCTGGTGGTGTCCCATAGGTGGATACGGTGGGTAAATGTGGAAACTAAGTAAATATAGGTTCACCTGGAAAAGATTTAGCAAATTGGATCAAGTGGTGTGGTGGGTGAAGTTGGTGGCCGGTGTAGCTTAAGGGGTGGTGGTTGGATTTGAGGAAGAAGAAGCTAAATTAGAAATTCAAATTTACCCCTATTTAACGGAGTTTCTTAACATCATTTATGTCATGACCAATTATGGCCACATTATATGTACTTGCACAATTAATATTGATTTAAAAAGAGCATGGATTATTCGCAGATTCGCGAAAAGAACAGGGATCACTTGTGAAGTCGTCTCTTACAACTAAACTCTAATTTAACTCACCCAAAAGTCAATCAAGTTGCCAAATTGACATTTATTTTAAGAGGGATGGAGTACTAGTTTAAATGTTGAAATCACTCCATAATTCCATTTTTGGTATGTATCAATTAATGCTCTGTTATTAAGTTTGAATGTGGAATATTTTTGTTTTGAAACATGAACCTACGATTCTTTTCATTATACTGTGTAAACTGTGCAATGATAACTTACTTTTAGTGTTTGTTTTAATTTATTTAATGTATCTAAATATATAGTAAATGATAGTGCTGACCAAAAAAAAAATGATAGTGCTGACGGTGTGATTTTCAATGGGTATGTAGTATGGAAGTAACAAAGTACGTACTTTACATTTGGTAATTGCAGAAATGTTGACAGGGCTTTACCCCTCCGATTCGTAATTTAGGAAAAATCCTAACAAGTGCCTAAGATAAGTTTTCTAAGATCACACAAGTGGATATTTCTTGCATTGGGAAGTTTTCCAAGATCGCACAAGTGGATAGTTTTCTAAGATTGACCCGTCCGATTAATCTTCCGTTATATTTTGAGAGAGGAAACTTACGGATCTTTTAGATCATTCAACAATGGAATAGATTACTGCGTATGTTCATAACTCTTGGATATCTTCTTGAAAGTTTTTGATTTTGCAAGTAAAAGTAGCCAATAACATCCCTTACCTTTTTACTCCAATTTCGAGGCAACTTGAAGATTTGTCTTACGTCGGGGAGAGGAACATATTTCTCAAAATAAAATTTGTTCCTCTGTTCGACTTCTTACAAAAGGAATTTGTTTTTCAATAGAATTGGTTCACTCCTTTACTTGAGCATAGGCCACTCTGTATTCTTAAACATAACTTGTGTAAATATGCAGGCAGAAAAGGGGTATGGTTACTATAAGCTCGAGAGTCATGCTTTGCATATGCTCATTGCTGGCAGTGCTTTGTGGGTTCTTGGATCAATCCACAATTCATGTCAAATCTACGAGCGAGCCGACGGGCATGTTCAGATTCTGCAAGAGAGTGTCCAGATTCCATTCTTGATGGGGAGCTTACTGTTCGTGGTGGGAGCTATTATTAACAGCCGAGAGCAAGCTGGACACGTCCATCATGGTTTGGGTTTGTTGGTAAGTTGAATTCACCATGTCCATCATGGTTCTGTATCTGCATTTCAGCTCTTATTATGAAGAAGCTTGATCATTCTCTGCAATATTTTCTTGCAGACAAAGACATGGATTTGGCTGGGGATATTTGGGAGCTTATTGTTTTTCATAGGGGGATTAATGAATGTGGTTAAAGTGTTCAAGATGCAACAAATTGATGGTCTAAGGTTGGAGAAACTGCGAGGCGGAGCACAAGAACAGCTAGTTCGAGTAAGGGACGGGCAAGTCCCTCTTATTATCGAGGAGCAAAGGAGGAGATCTAGGAAGATAGAGCCTGAAGGTATATCAAGCGCAGCAGGAGCAGTGTCTGGACCAGTAGCCCCTACTCTGTCTGGACCAGCAGCCCCAACTCCGTACAAGGATATGCTTGTTGGTCAGGCTTGAACAAACCTCTGCATACAGTTGGTCTCAAATTTTTGGTCCCATTTGGCACATTCTAGCTTTTCCACTGTATTGTTTTGCTTAAAGAAATCTTCCTTTTTAAGTTATATAGCATCCAAAGCTTTTGGGGAGTTGAATTTGTCTGATGAGATTGCAGGTGATCTTTGTTGTTTGGAACATAGATATGATATAGTTGAAAGAACTTATCTTCGAGGAATAGTGTGTGATTTCAGACCTCAAATATGTATTGTTCTTTGGTGTTATGAATAAGACTTGTGGATCTTCTTTTGCTGAATTTCAATAAAAGATTTTTAGTTTTGGCTGCACGACTTTATTCAATGGTGTATCTCACCTCTGGAGACATGCTTACTCTTTGTATGGGTGTCCAGTCCTCTCGGAGCATGGTTTGAAGCAACCAATATCAATGGGTCAATAATGGCCTCAGTCACTATTGTTTTTTGGAAATGACTTCAAATTTGAGTCAAGAGCGGATGTACTTTGCTGAAGTCTAGAGTCTGAGGGAACAACTCTCCCGGCTCTTGTGCATGCCTAGCTTACCTGACAGACATTGAGGAGCTGGCCTGCCGACCCGTAGCCCAGCCTCCCACCATCAACATGATATGCAAACCAGAAACATGATCTCAGATATGCAAGCAAGATGATGGTCCAGAGACGCGTGTATGATGTGGCATGGCCAGTTTGTTCACGTTTATGGGGCGGACAGCAGGTTTCCCCTACGAACATGGTGCACATGAGACAGGCCACGCCAGTGTTGAGCTTGAACACAAAAACACCATTGAGCTGGAACAAACAAAAGCATTATATGAAAACGAACCATGACCAGCCTGAAAGAGGGGTCAACTGTCAACACTCGTTGATTTCCAGAGTCAGAATTCATAATCGTCTCTCAAGCAAAAATGTACACTCTTCAAAAATACCTTGCTGTTCCCTGACTGTAAATATTTTTACAAGTATGACATGTGGCAATTTGGCTTCTAATTTGCTGGTCTAGGTCAAGAAAACCAAAACAAACAGGACAATAAACAAAACAACCAAGAACAAGATCATCATAATCTGACCCTTTGCACTAGCCTTCTTCATTACCATAGCCACTTTCTTCTGCAATTTTTACCAAAAGGAAAAGAGAGAAGGAAAAGATTGTCAATTTGAAAGACATGCTAGTATTTAGCATATTAATGATAGACAAGAGCACCAAACTGCAAATTATTTATGTAAGAAGAAAATTACCTGAACAAAATCAAGACGAGTGGATGTACTGTCCATCTCTGAACCCAATTCATCTATTATCTTTTCCTGCATGAACATATCAGTGTACCTTTAGTTTCGACAATACTATCGACATTAGATTAGATAGATAAATTAAAGAACCAATTCCAGAAAACGTGAACCCGAGTGACATGGGGCAGATACACTAACCCATGCATTGACAGTTTGAGAAGTGTAAGCACAAGTGTTACTCCTTCCATTCCGTTTCAAATTCAAAATATTCTAGGGATTAATATAATTTTCCCTAATTCATTACTAAAGTTGGAAACAGAAATTTTTGTTTAGCTTAGTGTTCTAGGAAGAATCATCACTTGGAATGTCTCAAATATTAAGTATGATAATATGGAATGGAGGGAGCGTAGCTGTTTCGTACCTGTGCGACGAGCTCTTCATGTATGGTAAGCCCAACTCCTCCGATCCTCATCACACTTGCGCTCAGTTCATCCAGCTCTTCATCTTGCTGTCTACAAGTGACGGGATAAGGTCATCAAAGTCCAAAGGTAAGGCAAAGATAAGAACAAATAGGAACATGAAAATCTTAAGAAACCATAAGTGCTTGGTTAAAAACGCTGATAGTCCCTTAGGTTTGAAAATGTCGCAAAAGATAGTCCATTTTGTGAAGCTACATACTTGAGAATTTTTGCAATGTTAATTAAGTTCTAATGGCTACTTTCCAGTATTGTGTTTAATTAGTGCTAATACTGAACTGTTTTGCACTTATTTACTAATCCCAAGAAAGAATGATGTTACTAATCCGGTCAACTGAATTGTAAACCATATTACCTACTAATCAAAAGAAGAATCAGTATCCATTAGATAAAAACTAACAATAAAAAATTCCACCCAGTGAATGAATAGGGTGTATCTCTTTTATTGGAAAGACTATGGGAGATTTAAAATGGTTACTTGAGATTATCCCTAAAGTCCCGCATGACTATCAAAAACCTTGTTGTCTCGAATAATATCCGCATTGAAGCTACATATTGACAGCCAATATCATACAATAAATATCTACAGAAAGAGAAAGGTGACTGTGACTGCGTTTGTTTAGTTAGTAAAGTGCCAATAAAAAGTCAATTCTCTCAGAAAGTGAGGGAGGTCTTGGGGCTGATGGAAAAAACATAGTAATTGAGGTAAAGCATAATTCGTAGCTGGGAATCTTTTTCCAGGTTACTGGATTTTAAGCCATATATACCAACTGGAAATCAAATGGGACAGAAGGAAAGGTAAAGAAGAGTAGGGCGCAGTGGGAGCAGAGGCTGAAATATAGAACAAAGAAAAGGAAAATAGAAGATACTTGATGAGAAGCAACTGTCTGTCTGACTCTGATGAAACGAAGTCATCACTGTCCTGAGCGATGTACTGGTGGCCTCCATCTTGTGTTTGGGAATTTGGCAACCTCATTAATTCTTGGCGCATCCCCTTCAGGCCATTTAAATTGTTTCCAGCCACTGCTTTCTTGATATTCCCCACCTGATTACATGTGCAACTCTCTCATATTATAACGATATGATATCATATTAACGAAGTAATCTCTCATATTGTAAGGATATGATGTCATATTAACAAAGTAATATGCAGTCGGAAGTTTAATGCATCCATCCAGACAAGCATATAAAAGAAGATACTTATAGACGCAAAAGTTACCTGAGTCCGAGCACTGCTTGTCCACATCCTTCGCTTTTCAAGCTCGGCATCATTGGTGCCATACCAAGCAGGGTTTCTGGATGCTACAGATATAGTCTTGTCCAATTCATCCACCTTCCTATCAGCAAAATAGATTTTCAGAAAACAAATAGCAGTATTGACCCATTGGTAAATTGGAACCCAAACCCCTCTCTCCCTCTCCCTCTCTCTCTCATGTTTGACCTCGTATCAGATGAGCAACAAAATAAGATCTGAAAGAAACAGTATCAACAGCAGCGTCCAACTGAACTGGCAATAAATCATATGCTTCAAATGACTGGCCTAATATTGTTCTTTAGGAAATTGGTGGCCGACCAATTCACTCATTCACTGAGTTTCTGTTGTGTACCTGCCATTCAATGCTCTCACAGTTGGCAAGGAGCTCCTTCATGAGATGGGAGTGTTCTTCATTATGTGGTGGGATTTGTTCTAGTTGGTGAAAATTTGACTGCAACTTATCAATCTAAAAATAAAATGAAAACCAAATGTCATATGGTTAATTAATTTGCAGTAATTTCAAGGCATGAACATATATCAGAAACAAATTTTGACACCGAACATGTACTCTTGAAGACGTCTAGCCAAACTACTCTTGAAATCATCTATTTCAAGACATTGAAAATTCTCACATATTTTTTATACCAAAGCTTCCTGAAAGAAGCTAGCATAACCGAAATAGTCAAATGACCTGCTGTGTTCTAATGTCACCCATATTTCAAAAGCGACTAATATACTAAACCTTCCTACTTTCAGAAGACACGTCATTGACTTTCAAAATGAATACAATTTACCGAAATAGGTGCAACTTATTCAGAGAACTAGAATCAAATGACTCAAACCATAAAATGGAGGGAATACTTGCTTAGATACTCTCTTAGATTTAAAGGAAATGGGCACCTCAATGTGAAACTGAAATTGTTAAAATACTAATTGGCAAACAATTAATCCAGAAGTAATAATTGCTTTTAAGAAGAAAGAATCACAGTAAGTAAGAAACATAGTAGCTTCACATTGAGAACTACAAGAACTTCAAACGCAAACTCACAGACTCTTGGATCTCCTCCTTTACAATGTAGAACGGATCCTGTGCCGAGGACATCTTCTAACCAAGTAAAGAAATTACCAGCTTCACCGTCTACGTGTGGTTGTGGTTATGGTAACGGTTATAGTTTAGACCTGCAGCCAAAGAAAATTAAGAAAAACTTAAACTTTAATCTGGATAATGAAACAACTCTGAGTAGCGGTGGTATTGGTTAAAGCTCAGACTGGTTTATTATATTATTTTAATGTTTCTGTTAAAAGAGAAAGAGCACCTACATCAAAAGAAATGTGTCTTTAAGGAATAGTTGCAGGCTTAGTTGGATGTCGATTTTTTTGAGTTTAAATTTCAAAATCCACATAAATTACAAAGAAATTCCTCTTTTTATGTATGCTTGCAGCATATGAGTGTTAAGAGGAGAACATATGAAGAATGTTAACGATTCTATCCTTTCTTTGAAGTTTGGGTCATTGGCCATCCATCACAACTTGTGTGAGGGGAAAGTTACAGAAAGTAAAAAAAATCCCTACTAGCTATAAAGAAGGCTGAACAGGAATCAGAAACTCCAATTCCTTGAATGAAACATCTCACCAGCATTTACCCTCCTGGTCAGAATTTCCCTCCCACTATTCTGGTTTTGTGTCTCATTAATCAAGCGCAATACAGGATCTGAGGCCCTAGCTTAGGATTGGGCTTCGGCATTAGAGTCTACAGAAATCTCAAAATCGATCACTGAATTTCAAATTTAAATATGAATAGGTGGCATATAAACTGGATTCACAAATCCGAATGTTGGCTAAGCCGCTAAGGTAGAGCAAAATTATCCAATTAATACATAAAAGTAGGATCTGTTTATCGCGCAACCATGAGTTAGTTCTCTTCATCTTTGCCAACTATGCTCGTTCAGTCGTACACAAGTCCAATTTCCTTCTAAAAATCTTCATTTGTATAGTATACAGTTTAAACATAAACTCAATAATTCCATTATTTGTTGATATGTGCAAGTTTTCAGTGCCATACTGTTCCTCAAAGGTGTTTCACACTTAGGTCTAATGAGTAATAACTAAACTCTCCGCCTTGCAGCAGCTCATATACTCCAGTCCGGGTGGTTCTATACTTCAAAGGTGGCATGTTTATACGTCAAACCACTCTTTGATTTACCTTTATCGTGTTTTAGATAAGAAGATTTCAATCATTAAACATACCACGAATTGCAACTTTTTTTCTGGTATTGTAACAATAGGTAAACTTGCATAAATCTCCAGACAAAAGACAACCATACTGACCCAAAAGATTCCAAAGTGGAGTTGTTACAATGGAACTTCCTCGGACGGAATGCGATACAAATGTACATTCTTTTAGGGTCCACACTCAAGCCTTTAATGAAGGGATTATAATTCATTGAAGTCTGTTTTCGAGGTTAAGAAGGTAGTATAGGTACTTAGAGCATGCCATTGAAGGAAAATTTTCTTACTTTCCTTCCATTTCCTCCCCCTTTTACCTCCATCCAAAACATTAATCCCTATTTTATTTCTTGACGGCCCAAAAAGATTGTCCACTTTCTTAAAGAAATCCAAAACTTTATTATAAACTAGCAATAGTACAACCAAGTAAAAGCTGTAATCTTAACATCTATGAAAGGGGACCTTTTTTTTGTGGGTGGGGGGGGGGAGAGAGAGAGAGAGAGAGAGAGAGAGACGGAAATGGTTTAGATTGAAGCTTCGGAAGGAAAATAAACTGTAGTGTTAAGCTTGTGGTACACTGCGGTTACAAATCAATCACCATTACATTCTCAAAAATCAATTTTTTTCACTCCCAATATCAAGAAATGAATCATTTTCTAATAATTCAACTGGGAAATGGTAATGGAACACTAACTCAAAAGCAGCAAAATCATTAGCACGAGTTCTGAAATTACCTCTCGCACCGAAATCCAAAGCAGGGCCTCTGTCAAACAAGACAATTCGAGAGTAAAATTAAGAGAAATGTATCGAAAATATAAAGGAAATCCAGAAAAGGGAAATGAATAGAGAATTGTTCACGTGAAATAAGAAAACCCCTCGAGATCTGAATACCAGAAATGAGATCTCAGGCGATGAAGATGAAGATCGAGCTATGGCAATATAATGATGGCCAGTTACGACTAGGAAATTTTGCCCTCTCTATTTTTCCCTTCTGGGCGGGGCGAAGATTTGGTCGGTTTTCAGTTGAGAGGCTTTCTGCAGTGCAGCTGATACCTTCCCTTTTTTTCTTTTCTCTTTGGAAATACAATATTCCCTTCGTTTGAAAAGAACAATATTTTATTTGATATTTATAATCTATTAAGTTTATATTTAAAATAATTAAAATTCTTAATTAATAATAAAAATAAAATAATTATATTTTTAATTATTTGATTTTTATTAGTCTAGAATATATGAAAATAATTGAATAAAATTAAAAGCCGAAGAAAGTAATCTAGAAAATATTTTCTATAATGAATGTATTTTACCAAATGTGCAACAAGTCATGTTTTTTGATAGGATCTTTTTTTAAGTGGTAGAGGTAATCGAGATTTCATGTTTTATTTGATGTCTCATATTCTGTGTTATAGTTTTTAAAATTGATATATATTCTAAAAATTTTGAATTTTAAATTTTAAGATTATTTTTTAAACGGTTGAGATTCAATTTTAAAAAAATAAAATAAAAGTGTGACATCAAATGAGACAGAAGATTCGAACTTGAACTCGAGATCGGTAAAAGCACAAATCAATTAAAGCATGTCCAAAACTTATATGAACTTATTACACATTTTTCGAATGAATGTAGCATATTTGGTCCGTTTAGTTGAAGTGACGGAAAATAGGAGAGGTGGAAAATAAAAGGATTTAACTTTCATCCCTCACGAGATGGAAAATGGTTTTCCTTTCGATTGTTTGGTTTAATAGGGAAAAAGTGAAAAGTTTTATTTTTACTTGTTTGATATAAAATTTAGCAAATAAAGAAAAGATTTGAAAACGGTATATCAACCTTTAATTCTTTCTTCCACTTTTCTCGTTCATTTTTCATCCCAAATTTAGGAGGTAAATATTTTTTTTTAAAGAGATGTTTTCATTTCTCTCTCATTTATCCTCCTACCAAACAAATAAAAATTAATTCATTCTTTCCATTTTTTCTCATTTTTCACCCCTTCCATTTTTTCACCAACCAAACATAACAATTGTGTCAAAATTATACCTGCACTCCATATTACACCTTTTGTCATGAGTACGATAATTAGTTGTTGTTTTTTTTAAAGGGGTTCAATAAAGAAATGATGCACACGATAATTCACAATACAATAGTTAACTATTTATCATTATTATTGACTTATATTAATCAAATAGAAAAAACAAGCAATACAACAAATTACATTTTCAAAATTGCATTTTGTTTTTAACTCCAAGGTCAAGACTAATTAGTTAACATATGAGTACAAATTATCGCCATTAGTATTATGCTTCAAAAAGCTATTTGTAGCTTTTCGTCTTATTCATATAATCGAGCAAAAATCACAATTCGTACTAAAAAGATGTAGAAAACACCGAAATTCATAATTATAATGATATTTTTTCATTACATGTATCGTGTTGTAGCTGTTTTATAAAATATTTTCCTTCTTTGTATCTTAAAATTTGATGATAATTGAATTGCAACGAATGTGGCAGAATATCATGTACCTCAGTAAGGGTGTGTTTGAATGTGGAGTTTTTCAATATGTTTGTTGTATTTTGTGTTTGTTTTGTATTGATTTGATTTTGAAGGAGTTTTACAATTTTGCTCTTTAAATTTTTAAAAATTACATGATAGTGATGAAGAGATAAAGAGAGAAAAAGTGATAGTTGTGATTTGATGTGATGTTTGGTAGGATATAAATATGATATAGGGGTATGTAAAATAATAGGTAGAGAGAGAACATTTGTGTTTTTTAAACTTAAGTGATGAACAAATTTTTACTATATTTTTCAAACAAAATTTCATAAATATCACGAATAAACGCACCCTAAGTATTTCAATTTGAAAAAAAAAAAAGTAATAAATAACCATTATTTTGGATGGTGATTAAACTAAATTGAAGATTTGAAAATTTTATATGTAATATTTTAATGGATTAATCGTAATTTAGATCCTAAAGTTTGTATAAGCACGCAACAAGGGTCTCCTCGATTTTGAAATTGTGACATAAGTTGTAATGTTCAATTTTTATTGTAAAATTAATCAATTTTGATTAAAAAGTAAATCAAAATTAATGAAAGAGGACTGACGTGTAAAATACATGAGTTTTTCAAAAATTATTTCATCTTATGTTTACCATAGGGGCTATGTACAATTTATCAAAAAATTAAAAAAATCAAAATTCAACCCAACCTAACCCAACTCACCCCCTCCAGTCTTCTAATTCGTCCGTCACCCCGACTATATCCGTCTCCTCCCAATCCTGTCGTCCCTGGTCGCGACTTATTCTTCTTCTTCATTTATCTCTGTCTCTAACGAAATCAAGGGTGAAAATCTGGATTGAGAAACTTGAAGATCTAGCTTTCAAATCCTATCTAATGCAATCTTGATGAATGGAAATCGATATTCCCCTTTCTCCCTTTCTCGCCTTTCCACAAATCCTCTCTCGTTTATGCAAAATAGCTCCAAAGGCACATGAGACCCGCCAAGAAGAAGCCGACGGAAGTAAAGAAGGCCACTGTTGCCCAAAAATCTCATGCCGAGAAGAATTTCAAGGCCATGAAGAAATTCCTCAAGGAGGCACCATCACCAAAGACACGAAGAATCAGATGGATTTCGTTTGGATCTGGGTTGTATCGAACTCTGCGCCAGATTTGATGAGTTTCGTTTTGACATGGGTTGCATTGATTTCATTTTCTCGATCGGGGTCTGGCTTTTCTGCGTCGATTGAAGAAGAGGTTAGAGGTGAATATGAAAAAAAAGGATTGAAGAAGTAGATCCATTTGGACATTAGAGGTGATACGGGGGATGCAGCCTAGGGGTGACAGTCCAAACCGCCCAAACC
>JAOTQG010105625.1:0-12766 GCA_025631175.1 Iris virginica
TGGTCGGTCGCTTCGGGCGGGCCGAACGTCTACGATCCTCCATCGTCATGGGCTGCTCACTATCTGGGCCTGTATCATATTACTCCGTATAAAAAAAATTGAGATAAATAAAAATAAAAAATTAATCAATATTATTGAGACGGAAGGAGGTGTGCAGAACACGAGCGAGCGTAGAGTTACATCTAAACATCCGTTGTGACTTGTGTATATCAATAAAACGTGATTTCAACTTTTGCCTAAAGAGAAATATAAACTAAAAGCATATTTTTAGACCAATTCAACACCACATATATAATAGAGGCTATAGCAAATCAAATAGAAAGTGTAACATTATTAGATTGCCAAATGTTCTATTACAAGGCAACCCCCCACAAAATCCCTATCTATCTAAGCTATAAATAAAAACTGAACTCTAAGAATGCTCAACTACTCCTGATCTCAATCAAATAAAAAACTGAAAATAAGGAGTAGGACATTTTCAATTTCCTACTAGTATTTGAGAATTCTCCAATAGTAATAAAGAAAAGCAAAAAGGGAATTATATATATATATTTTTTCAAAAATCAGACCCATTGATCTCCATGTTCAAAAAATTAAAATAAAAAACAAAAAACACTCTGTATACAAACAAAACAATGAAAGAAAGAAAGAAGATCAATTGTGATGCTAATAGGGGACTGGTTGAGATAATTTTCCGACTTGGTCAATAACATCAAGAACCTCTGCCCTGCTCCTCACTATTCTATGAAACACCTCCCTAACCTGAAGCTGCAAAGGCACCAACCCCTCCTCCATCTTCCGGCAAATCTCCCCCAACTCCGCCACCTGCGCCGCCACCTCCTCCGCCTTCTCGGCCTCTACCGGAAACTGAAAATTCTCCGCAAACTCCACCAACGACTGCCCCAATTTCTCCATCTTCTGCATCTCCTCCAGCAACCCAGCTGTCCCCTTCTTCTCCTTTTTCTTCCACTCCTCCCCAATCTTCTCCTGAAGCCCAATTATGGGCTGAGCCCAGCTCAATTGCCTGGGCAACTGAAAATGCGTGCCCAGCCCATTCCTATCCTGACAAGGAATCGCAGCCACTAAAGCCCACATTACAAAAACCAAAACAGAACTCATCAAATAAACCGGCAGAGCCAGCCCGGTAGGCTCCCCGCCACGTGGCGCAACCAAATTGGCGGACATCGCTTGCACCTGCTTCCCGGCGGACCACGACTTGGCAAAAGAATTCGCCAGAGACCGGTAATTGTTCCCGGTCCCGCCTTTATTATTATTATTAGCAGCGGCGTGGGGCCCGCTGCCGCCACGTCGGCCGAACGACCACGTGCGCTCGCCCCATTTGGCTGGCCCCGTGTTATGATGGCTCTCTTTATCATCAAACATCATCGACGTCAGCAAAGTGTTCAACGCCTTTTTAGCCCGTCTGACCTGTCCTTCTCCGATTGGCCGTTGCTCTAACGACGTCACCGCAGTTCGGGCGAGTTTCTGCCAGTGGGTAACCAGTTCGATCCCGTGTGTGATTGCATTGCAAATGTCTAAGGCCTTAACGGAGCGCTCCAGGAGTTCGGGGATTAAACGGTCGAGGGGGGGTTTGGAGAAATGACTCGGGTCGCGGCCCATGATAAGGACGGCTTTGAATTCGGCTTCGCAGCAGAGGAAGGCGTCCAGGAGTTTGCGAAACCAGGCGACGGAGAGGATGGAGTCCGGGGGAGGTGGGGAAGGGGAGTTTTCGTCGGAGGATTCGTCGATGGAGGGGAGGTGGGAGGGGGACGAGGAGAGAAGGTCGGTGAACCGGTCGGCGACGTGGCGGGTGAAGAGCTCTAGGTCCTCGAGCTCTTGCTCGTGGTTGCCGTCCATGGAAACCACCTGATTCCGGCGGATGCTGATCCGGTTCAGGAAAGAGCCCTGATTATCTGTCATCGGCATGGTTTTGGGAACTTAATGTGATGGGTGTTTGTCCGTGTGAGAGAGAGAGAGAGAGATGAATACTTTTGGTGATTGCAGATGAAAATTGATGATGGGAGAGGGAGGGAATGGAAGGAGTCAGAAATGGGGAGGGAGAGGAGGAAGGGGGAAGGGGTTGATTTGTCAGTCAAGAGAGAGAGATGAATAACCTTAAAGAAGGAAAAATTGTGTGGATGGGGGTTGATTGATTTTAAAGGAGGAGCAGTAGTACTACTGTAGTGTGAGGGTGAGGGTTTCACGGCCAGCTGCTGGTCGGGCCGGTTGATTAGAGTTGGGGGCAATTCGGTCATTGGGAAAGTAACTAAGTTAATTTTTCAAGTGGAGCTCCCATTACAATCATTATTCGGATTGACTATCACCACCTTGATCTCGAATATTCTAATTTCCTTGTGTTACGTTCATGGGCTTGTCATGTGTAAAGCCTCCTGTTCTAATGTGTGAAACATTTTTCATGCTAGAATTTCTTGCTCGCCTCTAAATGGCAGTCTGTTTGCTGATTGTCGGTTGCTTGTCGAATGCTTATTATGATGTACTTGGTCGCAGGATATGCAACCAATTGACCGCTTTGTTGTGGAAGAATATCTGTTGGATGTGCTATTCTTCATGAATGGCTGGTTCGTAAACTACATTCAATCTTGTCTTGATCAATTTTTCCTTCCTGACATTAGTTTCTCTCCTTCTCTTTGGTCGACATATTTCCTACCTTTTTGCTTTTTCTCTTTTTTCTGTTTTGTTGATTGTGGTGGTGATTGAAGTGTGGGAAGGTGATGGTTCGGTAAATCCACTACTAGTTACCAAGTCTCCGATAATGCACCATATTAAGCTGAATGTAATGGTGAAATATTTGTTTTTATTTTTTTTCAAGATTCAGGGAGTACCCTGTTTAGTTTTATTATTTAATAGAAAAAGGCGTAGAAACTAAATTAGGGGAACAAAGGAAGCATTAACCTTAAGCTTGCCATGGTGAAAAATGTTGCCTCTTGGCATAAATGATATATTGCTTTTAGTATAATTACTTTGAGTTCGACTACATGTTCATTGCAGTAAACTTGAAATTGCAATCTTTTCCTTTTAAGATTTGGGCCTATATTTATGGAATATTAACTTTTCTTTTCATGTTTGTTGTGTGGTTAGAATCAATGAGATGGATGGGGATGATAAATGAGAATCTTTTTAGTAGATTGAAGTGGATAATTTTGTTTACTGATGTATTTCTTACCCACTAAGGTTTGCTTCTTAGTATTTTTTTTCCTACCAAAATAATAAGATAGAGTTTGTTTGTGTAGAGTTCCATCACCTTCAACTTTGAAAAGGAAGTAAGATGCATTTCTTAACTTGGATCTTGGTTAGTCATGTACGTGAAAATTTTAAATAATTTTAATCACCAACTTATAAAAGCTTGAACTTCAAGGAATTGTTCCCAACAGTGTATTTGATGTTGATGGTTTAACATTGCCTTCAAATGTGCAATCCACGCTCCTGGCTACAAAGAAACATGCATCTGCTGTACAATTAGTATCGAGCAGAATGCAGACTACATTAACTTGGCAGAATCTTAGCAAAGTAGTTGTCGCCTAGATGTCTTGACGCATCTGCTGTATCTATAACTTGGGCATTTTACATTTCAGATTTCTCATGCTTTTTCCTTGGGATGAGCTTAACACATTGTTCAAGTTTCTTATTGTTCTGTTCTTGTTTCATGCAAAGCTAGTCGAAAGGAATGCGCTTCATACATGGTTGGCTTACCAGTGCCCTTTCGGTACGAGTATCTCATGGCTGAGACAATCTTCTCTCAGGTGGAATAGTCGCTCAATTTTGTTCCAGTATCTTTTGAAGTTTTCCATTTTTTTGCTTAGTAAAAGGTGTACAGTGAAAGCTACAAACCCATCCATGCACTAAATGTTGCACCTCTCCTTCTCTGGGCGTTTGGATTTATAGACTTCACGTTGGTTCTTATGTAACTTAAATAGCAAAACTTTTCTCAATATGAATTAATTGGAGATAATATCCTTATCTTTGTCAAATTACGATTATATATCTTAGTTCTCTGTTCGGGATTAATTAGCCATTCATAATTTTTCTGTTTCATCAACATTTGTGATGAATCTCGAATATGGCTGAAGTAAAAAACAAAAAGGACAAGACAGCTCTATATTTGATAAACAATTTTTTTGGGAAATAGAATCGGAAGAAAAAAATTATGAATGAATCAAACAGCAATAGATCTTTTTTAAGATTTGAGCAGTTGCTAAAATATTGTTGTATTAATTGGTACTGCCAGACCAATCACCATTGTCACTTACTCTCTAGAAATGGTGTATGTTGCTGAAGGGATCTTAAAGGAGTTTCTCTGTTTTAATTTGATTATTCTTTCGGCTGAAATGTTCTATTTCTTCTTAATTAACCAACCAGTTCCTCAAAAAAAATAAAAATAAAAAAATCAAATAAAACAATAACCAGCCAATTCCTCTAGGTAGCAGGCAGACACATTATCTAGATTGGGTCAGTTAAAGATTTTCCTTATCATTTCTACTTAGGTAGCCACGCATCAGCTCCCATCCAAACAACATTTCCGTAACTTATAGTTGAACCTGATATCTGCATCTTAGTGCTGAATAACTAACCTCTTGACAGAAATCTTCTCGTGTTAGGGTAAAACTTCAGGAATGCAAGTGTGAACATTCAGTTAGTAACAGAGTGTCCAGGGTCATTTCCCTGTAACCTTACTGTTATCTTGGTGTCCCATCCAAACATCATTTCTGTAACTAATAGCTGAACCTGATATCTGCATCTTAGTGCTGAATAACTAACCTCTTGACAGAAATCTTCTCGTGTTAGGGCAAAACTTCAGGAATGCAAGTGTGAACATTCAGTTAGTAACAGAGTGTCCAGGGTCATTTCCCTGTAACCTTACTGTTATCTTGGTGTCACTGACACCAATCAGGAAAAGGATGTGAAGAACTCCTCCATCCACTTGAAGAGTGACACTTCCTTTTTGAGTTGTCCCATTTGAAGTGGGACATTTCCCCTTTTGAGCCATCCCTTTTGACAATTTCAGTCTCCCTATTGATAATTTTACCCTTACGCAGCCAGTCCCAAGCCCGGATAAAGGAGAAAGGCTGTGTTATGTAGGCTGACAGCTAGCATAAAACCTTTCAGATCTCTTATGAACATGAATCTTAATAATTTTTGCGTAAATGCTAGGACGTCTCCCGTTTTATGCGACCTGTCGCACCCGGCTCGGGGTATTGCATTAGAGCTTGGTGCATCACATCTCCACCTGGGTATGATTGATATTTAGCACGGTTATTCGGTGCATTTGCATCGTGGTGCATTCACTAGGCTAGAGACGCCACATTATCGTCCGATTGTGGTAAAAAATGAGCAAGCGGAGTAGAACATTTACGACTAGGCTTGTACCGGCAACTTAGAACATAGAAACTATGCCCTGTAAAGGGATGGAGTTAGCAGATACTATGGTAGAAGATAGAGTAATATAGCGTGCCCGCAAGAAACAAAATGGGTAGGGGGAAATCTAGAGAATCGGAAAATACGAGATTTAGAAATATAGAAATGAGTAATGGGGTTGACATAGTAGTAAATAAGGATCTAAAAGAAGATGTCGTAACAATTACTAGGAAAGGGGATAAAATCATACTCTTAAAATTGGTATTAGGAAAAAGAACAATTCATGTAAGTGCCTATGCCCCACAAGTGGGACGAGATCAACTTATTAAAGATCGACTTTGGGAGGACTTGGATAAATTAGTTTAAGAGATACCTGATAGCGAAAAACTCTTAATGGTCACGTGGGAGATCGTATAGGGTATGAGGGAGTGCACGGAGGATATGCTTTTGGTGATAGAAATAATAAAGGAGTGGTTTTATTAGATTTTGCGGTTGCCTACGACATAGTGAAAGCGAGCACTTGTTTTGAAAAGAGGAATGAATATTTAATAACTCTTAAGGGTGGATAGGAGTCAAATAGAATATTTTTTAAGTAGAAAAGTTGATAGGTTAACTTGTAAAAATTGTAAGATGATTTCTGGAAAGAGTCTAACTTCACAACATAGAATTATGGTGCTTGATATCACCCTTAAGACAAACACAACGTAGGAAGCCACTAAAAACCCAAGAACTAAGTAGTGAGATCTAAAAGGCGAGAAACTATGTTTATTTTGAGAGAAAATGATAAAAGATGCAACATAAATGTAGTGGATAGGACTAACGAGATGTGGATTAAAATATGTAAGTGCATTAAAAAGGTGTCAAAGAGGTAGTAAGGGGTCCAAAGGTAACATGAATATAGATTAAAAAATGTGGTGGTGTATAAAAAAGTCCAAAAAATAGTTCGACTAAAAAGAGAAGCTTATAAAACTTGGATAACTCTAAAAACCTAGAAGATTTACAGCAATACAAAGTTGTTAGTAAACAAGTAAGAAAAGCCGTGAGAGAGGTCCAAGGGTAAAGCATTTGATTTAGATAATAAAAAAGGGGGGGAATTTTATATACAAACTTACAAAAACAAGGAATTGGAAAAAGGAATTTCAAGGAGCTGAAATGAATTATAGATGTAGACTCGTGCGTTTTAGTCAAGAATGAGAAAGTTGAGATATTGCTTTACTTCGTAGAATTAATAAATATGAGGTGACGTTTACCTTAAGAAAGATGAAAATGGGGAAAGCTTTAGGATCGGATAGAAAACCTATTAAGGTACGAAAATGCTAGTTAATTAGTTAATTATAGTGACAAAGAAAATGTCAGATGAGTGGAGGAGGAGGTAGTACCAATATATGAACATAAAAGTGATGTTCAAAGTTGCACAAGTTATAGAGGGATTAAACTAATGAGTCACACAATTAAGCTTTGGGAGAGACTAGTTGAAAGTAGACTAAGGAGGGAGACAATGGTATCAGAATATCAATTTGGTTTTATGTCGGGTAGATCAACAATGGAGACTATCCACCCATTAAGGATTGATGGAATGCTATATGGATGGAAAAAAGGATCTACACATGGTCTTTATTGGCTTAGAGAAGACATACAATAAGAGTCCTTAGGGTCGGTCAATCTTAGAAGAAAAATGGGTTAAAGTGAGATATATTGAGGTTATTAAAAATATGTATGATGTGGCTTTGGCATAAGTTAGAACCACATCAGCATAGACATGCGAGTTTCCAATCACAATAGGACTACATCAAGGGTCGGTCTTAAGCTAGTATCTTGCCTTAGTAGTTAGTAATGGATGGATTAACGAGTCATCTACAAGAGGAAATACATTGGTGCATGCTATTTGCCAATGATATTGGCCTCCTCGATGAAGCGAATAATCAGGTTAATGATAAGTTTTAAAAATGGAAAGAAGCTTTAGAAGTTAATGAGTTTAAAATAGGTAGGAGCAAAATAGATTATATGGCTTGCCACTTTAGTTGTAAGAGGAGTATTAGTTGAATTGGAAGTTATGTTCGATGGAGAAGAAATGCTCGGAAAGGAAATATTTCAGTACCAATGATCAATCATTATTCAAGATGGGCGTATACCGAAAAATTATAGGATAACTATTTATAGGCCTGCGCTATTGTACGAAACTGAGGGTTGGGCTACTAAGAAGGAACATGTTAACAAGTTTAGTGTAGCAGAAATGCAAATGCTCCGATGGATGTGCGTTAAAACTAGAAAAGACAGGATTTGTATTGAACAAATACAAGAATATGTAAAATTAGTTCCTACGGTAGAGAAAATAAGAGAGAACCGCCTAAGATAGTTTGGTCAACATATATCCCTTATGTTCCAGTTAGGAAGTGTGATGATATTAGTCTTAATCAAGCTAGGGATAGAGGTAGGTCAAAGTTAAAATGGACATTGACAATTCGAAAGACATGAAAGACTGTGATCTATATGGTAACTTGGCATTGAATCGCGTGAAATAGTGAAAAAATATTCATGTAGCCGACCCCAAGTGATTGAAGTTAAGGCTTTGTTGTTGTTGTTGTTGTTAAAACAATGGATAGACATGGGCCTTATGGTGGGGGGCATTGTAGGAAATTACGTGTTTTCGACCATTTCTTAATTTGCGTGTCTAGTCAAAGTTTTTCTCTTCATGTGTGAGAGGTGGTAGTTATTTTGCCTTGAGTTGGTAAAAAAAATATTGACATTTGCCAACCTTTATTTGCCCGTAGTGCTGAATAACAAACCTCTTGACAGAAATCTTCTTGCTGAAGGGCAAACTTCAGCCACTAAAATGGGAGCATTACCCACAAACAGGTGATCCAAAACATTCCTTAGAACCTTCCTATTAGATTGGTGTCACCGAAGTCAATTAGGAGAAGGATATGAAGAAGTTACTTTACCTTGAAAAACTATTCAAGTTCTGGACTGGTTAAAAAAACTGAACACGAAAATGTAACTTGCTCATCCAGGCGAAGAAAGCTATGCAATGCACATATAGTTGATGAACTAATTTCTCAGCATGCCTCTTTACATATTCCAGCATTGCAAAAAGGGATAGATGTATTCAAGTTTCAGTTTTAGTGGTTGCAATCAAATTTGTCTTTGGTTGAGAATGACATAAAATGATTTCTGTAGACTAAAGAAGAGAAATTAATTAAGCTTTCAGATGTGAGTCTGCTTTCACATTCAACCACCTCTTTCAAGCTTCTCACGCCCACTTGATAGATACAAGTTTAGGATTATCACTGGAACAAGTATTTTTCACTGGTGAAGGATTTAAAGACTACTTTATGGATATCTAAATTCCCATATGCTTATGTTTTTAATAGTAATGTTAATAACTATCAAAAAGTACTATGTAACCAAAGAACACTTTATTTTCTTAAAATTGTGAAGCATCATTTTTGTGCACTTTTCAGCATTTTCAAGAACTTGAAGGAATCTAACTTGTTGAAATGTACTCATCCAAGGACTTAATTTCTCGGTAATTTTAGTATATTGGAAGCTCATCGTGTCTGAACTAATGTTCATAACCCTAGTTTATACTTGAGGGAATGCCAAGTGCATATATGTCCGACTCCATTAACATATTTTCTCATGTATCAGATTGTCTAGTATTTGTTCCTTAACATGCTTCTTTTTTTCAATTTCCTCTTGCTCTCTCTGTTGGGCCCTCTTGTTTGTAATTCATGTAATAACAAACCAGTGCTTCTCTATTCTTCCTCTTGCAGCTTCTGCTATTGCCCCAACCACCATTCAAGCCTACATACTACACACTGGTTATTATTGACCTTTGTAAGGTATTGTAGAATATAACCGTTGGTTACTTATCTTTTTCTTTGGGTGCTCTCTCGGTTTTGAGTAGGCGTTTTCTGTTTTCGAAAGCTCTCTTTAGGTTGTTCAATTTTCTCCCTGTTGTATTTCTTGTTAGGCTCTTCCAGGGGCTTTTCCTGCAGTTGTAGCTGGGGCAGTCCGCGCTCTTTTTGATAGAATAGCTGAGCTTGATATGGAGTGTCGTACACGCCTCGTCCTTTGGTTCTCACACCATTTGTAAGTTAGCTTAAAACTTTGCTTAGATTTCATCTGTCATTTTCATAGGTCAGCCTTTAGTATTTCAGCATGGAGAGGCGCTTTACTGTGTTATTTCCCCCCATTTTAATGGTATGATGGTATTATAAATATTAGAGCTACTTTATATAATTAGCGGGCTTTTCTGCTTAATGTTAGTTCCGTCCTCATATCTTTTGTTTTCCTACTGTATAATTGAGGATTTACAAAATTATTATCTTCTTTTTGGCCATTGAGTGTTTTGCATTTGTCCTTTTGGATGCTTTTGGAATATATCCTTGCCATTCATACATGACTTTGGCAGCATTTCCATATGGTGGCCTGTATATGTGATCCATAGAGTGATAGTTTGCTACACATATATGATCATTCTATTCCATGTCTTATTCCATGCTGGTTCAATCATGTGGGATGGAAACGTGATTAGTGCATATTAACTAGGACTTCTACCTTCTCCCCCCCCCCCTCCTTTTTTCTGTTCAGACTACTTTGGGAGTTGAGATCCTCTGTTACACCTTTTACCTTCAAGTCTGAAGCAGAACGACTAAGTTGAAATTGAGTATCGTAGTATACGTGAAGAAGGAGCATGTCTTTTACATCTCGAGGCAAATTGTGAGCTTGAAAATTTATTAGATATTAAAGGTTATAATTATTACGTTTTAAGTGATTTATCACCTATGTGTGTGTGTGTATATATATATATATATATATATTGTAATGAAATCAATTAAAAAGTAACAGCTAAAACTCTTAATAATTAATAAATTTAATGGTTCTAATTTAGACGAAGACAAAAACAAAAACAAAAATTATACATCAATTTAAAGGTTAATAACATAGAATGACAACTGCAGGAAGCTGTGCGCAAGTATCACACCATTTCCATACAACAGAATCGTATTAGTCGTAAATTATAGAAAGGATAAACCAATAATAAAGATAGTTATAACCCTGAAATATACACAATGGTTAGATTCACGCCAAAACCGTTGAAATTCTTGATAGCACGACTAAACAAAAGAAAAAAGAGTAAGGCTCAATGTATACAAAATTCATTAAGTGTATACAATATAGTTACCTTTGGTGGAGATGATTAACTTACTGAAACGAAAAATGGCCATTTGCAGTGGTTGATGCATGACACAGTGAGATGATGGCAAAAAAATGAAAGTAAAGTTTGAAAGTCTTTTTGAACATTAGAATATTTAGAATGTGTTTGATGGATTAAAAGATCAACGATGAGGGAATTGAAATGTGTTCTTGTAAAATTGGGACTTGAGTTGGTTGTTACAATTGGAAACATGTTTACTTCCATTTCTGCAAATGGTCTTATTTGTGGAATAAAATAATTTACAAAATGCAAAAAGCATATGAAAAATCTATATGACTAGTCTATACTTCGCCTCTAATATTTAATACCAACAGATGATATTTTCGAAAATATTCTAATTGTCATATTGTATAATTATTAATTATCTACCATGGAGCAAAGTTGGTTCATTGAACAAGTATTTATTAATAAGGTAACATTAACTTACTGAATATCAATTATTAGAGTGTGAGTATCGACTCTACATCTATGTTTGTATATCTGTATGCTAGATTACTACAAAAAAATTATCGTAATGACTTCTTACGAGTATGGAAATCGAGTTTCCTATTGTTCATTTGTCACAATGTCTACATTAAAAAAAAAGTTTTAAACTAGAAATCCATCAAACTCTCAAACTAGTTAGAATTATTAAACATCCAAATGATGAGAAAGTCAACCAAAGTTCATACTGACTCTAACAAAATTCTTCAAACATAAAGTAAGCTTTTTTTCCAATCCAGCAAACACAGGTAAACATGAGTACACCAACTACAGCCTCTTCCCCCTTCTACCTCCCTTTCTGCGAGTGCAGTCCGTAGGTTGGTGTCACATCCTCAATACGTCCAATTTTCATCCCTGAACGTGCAAGGGCTCTGAGAGCAGACTGGGCACCTCGGCTAGGTATATTCGTCTTGTTTCCTCCAGTAGCACACAGCTTAATGTGAAGAGCATTGATCCCTAGCTCCTTGCATCAGGTGGAAACATCTTGGGCAGCAAGCATAGAGCATAGGGTGAAGACTCATCCCTGTCAGCCTTGACCTTCATTCCACCTGTGATGCGAACCATGGTTTCCCTCCCAGACATTTCAGTGACATGAATGAATGTGTTTTAAAATGAAGCAAAGATGTGAGCTACTCATGCTCTCCCTCGCGCATTGATGGTCCAAGTGTAACATTCTCTTCCCTGGGCTCTCTGACTTTCTTTTTCGACTTGGTTTCTTCCGGTCCGGCTGGGGAGTGGACGGCGTGCTAAGATAACCTAGTTCTTGTGTAAGACTGAAGGTCACAATGTCTACTAAAAAATGGCAAAAAGCCCCATTTGATCCCTGACCTTTTAGGCAGTTGCCCATTTAGTCCCTAACCTAAAAACGCGCCCAATTTGATACAATAGTATTGAAAACATGCCCAATTTAGTCCCTGACTCAATTTTGACCGGTTTGACTTTCATACGTGGCAATAAATATCCTACATGGCATTGACGTGGCGCTTACGTGGACAATAAAACTGGGTAAAAAATGTTAAATGACATTATTGTCCTTCTTTATTGAAATAAATAATTAAATAAGAAAAAAAATAATTTTGAGAAAATATAAAAATCTTTTTATTATATTTCTGAAAATTCCCACCACCACCCCCTCCCTCCTCCACCTCTGCTGCCATAGCACCACCCCCTCCCTCCTCCACCTCTGCTGCCATACCACCACCCCCTCCCTCCTCCACCAAGAAACCCAGAAAAACCAAGAAACCCAGAAAATTCAAACCACCACCCCCTCCCTCCTCCACCTCTGCTACCAACTTCGCCGCCTCAGTCTTCCCTTACATCTCCTTCCAGTACAGATCAACCAAGCAAAAAGAACCATTACAAACAAAAACCACAAACCATATAAAAACTCTTTATATTCCCAGAAAATTCCCACCACCACCAGAAAATTCAAACCACCACCCCCTCCCTCCTCCACCACCGCTGCCATAGCACCACCCCCTCCCTCCTCCACCAAGAAACCCAGTTTAATATTCAAAACTATCACCCACCACCAGTACCACCACCCCCACCACCAGTACAACCACCAGTCCCCATTACACCACCACCAGTACATCCACCATCCCCATTACCCCACAACCGTACCACCATCACTGTAACAACCCAACCACCATTACCGCCAACAACCACATCACCATCAGATCTTCTCAA
>JAOTQG010105636.1:0-12760 GCA_025631175.1 Iris virginica
TCTCTCTCTCTCTCTCTCTCTCTCTCTCTCTCTCTCTCTCTCTCTCTCTCTCTCTCTCTCTCTCTCACCCACACACACACATTTGTGTGCATATAATCCCATTGGGGTGCATTTAGGTGGTTAATTTTTTATTTTTTTTAAATGTTGTGCTCGAACAGAGGAACCCCACAAATTGAAGTCACATTTGAAGTGGATGCCAATGGTATCTTGAATGTTAAGGCAGAGGACAAAGGCACTGGCAAAGCAGAAAAGATCACAATCACCAACGAGAAGGGTCGTTTGAGCCAGGAAGAAATTGATAGAATGGTCCGGGAGGCAGAAGAGTTTGCTGAGGAAGATAAGAAGGTGAAGGAAAAGATTGACGCTCGCAACGCTCTCGAGACTTACATCTACAACATGAAGAACCAGATCAGCGACAAAGACAAACTCGCTGACAAGCTCGAGTCAGATGAGAAGGAGAAGATTGAAGCTGCAACCAAGGAAGCCCTTGAGTGGCTAGATGACAACCAGAGCGCTGAGAAAGAGGATTTCGATGAGAAGCTCAAAGAGGTGGAAGCTGTTTGTAACCCAATCATCACAGCCGTGTATCAAAGATCAGGTGGGGCCCCTGGTGGAGAGCCCTCGGAAGATGATGATGATTCTCACGATGAACTGTAGGCAAAAGTGGTTTCGAGTTTTTGTTTGACCACTCGAGAAAAAGCCAGAGGGGGGGAAGGAGGATATAGAATAGGCTGAAGAGAGCTTAGTGTAATATTTCAGAGGGCTGAAGTTCAGGGTGAGGGTCAAGATGTAGTAGTACTGACCTCCCCTTCTTCGCTTGGTTTTTTTGGTTGAGGTGAAAGATAAAACTTTTATTGTGTTAACTACATGTAATCTGCATTTGTATCTCCAAAACTCACGCGATATCTTCATATTGGTGGCTCCTGTTTCTAGTTTTGCATATTACGCTTTCTGTTTGTAAAGTTTTATCTGAGCTTGAGCTCTGGTGCGTTATTCTGGATTCCAGAATTCAACAAAACTCCCCCGTGAATAATTGCTTTATTTTGCCCCATGACGAGGGAGATTTTCAAATATAATTTCATATTAAAGCATGTATTTTTAACTTAGCCATCTTCCTCGGTGCTTTCGGCCAATCAATTGAGAAGGTTTAATTTTTGTTTCACGAAACTCAATTAATTCATGATTTCTCTTTTATCTTTCGTTTGTTTCGAGAAATTTATCGTTCAATTCCGATTCTTTCTTTTTCTCTTGATTCTTTGTGTCTTAGCTAAATCCACTCCATGGATTGATGCAAATTTGCAAAAGCTCTATCTATTTTTCTCTTCCCTTTTACGTGTGGCATCGCCATCCCCTTTGGCAACATCCACTAATTCTTTAATCTCAACGTTTAATCATATCATGGTCTAATCACGGAAGAGTATGCAATAAAAAATTGACCATCAAATGAAAAATTATCATTCATTATTAACCGAAACAATATGTTTGGAATCTCCCATCTATTATATTAAAAAAGAAAAAAAAAACAATTTATCTATAATTAAATATTTTCATCGTCCTAGAAACTTAACACGAACATTGCCTAAACTACACATGAACATCGCCCGAGCGACAATCAACACGTTTCCCCTTTTTTCTTGCAATATCCAAAGAACTCATTATCAGGTCTGACTTTACCTTAATTAAGAGTTTAATTCTGTCTAAAATCTGTCCACGCACTCCCCTGTACAAACGTCACTAGCACAATCCCCCCTTCCAGGGACTTTCAAGCGCACAGTAATCACAAAGTTTCCTACCATCCTATAAGAGCCATCTGACTGGAAACTGTCAACGTGAATGTAGTAAAAATTCAAAACTGTATACAACTTACCTCAAGTGAATCCTTCGCTTCCATCTGAGTGTGTGTTACTGATATCAAATAGTTCTATCCAAATATGTAACTTAATGTCGGAGTTATTTTTGGGGTCAAAGTGACTATGCAACGAGGTTTAGAACTTGCGAGCTCTATGGAATGAGAGCACAACACTGTGTACTACTTATAACTAAATTCCAGCTTTTGGATCAGCTGAACGCGCTGCTACAATTCCCGCACCATCTGATGTAGAAGCCAGCTCATCACCAAACTCACCTACCAATTCATCTATCTTGCGGAACTGGTATGGCCATCTTGAATTATATAGGAACTGACGAAGATCAAATCTATTATCTTCTGGTGAATAACTCTGCCAAAAAATAAATGAATAAATAAATAAAAGAGGGATGAAGGGTTTACAAATTAAATAAATTCGTGGAAAAGATCAGAGTACCTCGGCGTGGTAGGAGGGTGTTAATACAGTCATTTTATGTCGATTGATAGAATAGTACTTGAAGAAGTGCTTCACTTTCTCTGCTATCTCTGAAGGAGTTAATCTTGAACCCCATCCAAAACACAGATTCTGCCAACCAATAACAATTGAAGGATGAGACTACGATAGCACTACCGCAAACCAGAACGAAAAACCCCACTAACAATATTGTTTGATGACATAAACTGCAGAATAGAATGCTTTAAGTAGATTTTCCAGTACAACTACTAATAAAGTCGTACGATAACTAAGAACACTTCAAAACATCTGTTTTGCATAAGTCTTTAACTTCTCCTTTTGACATTTTCTGACCAAGTGAAATTATCTATATCCATTACGAGTTGAATCCAGCCTCTTAGCAACTGGGACAAGGAGGCCTAGCAACGTGAAAGGGTACGACATTATGTAAATGCTAAAGCCAGTGTTGTTGATTATGTCAAAGTTTCTGGATCAGCCTCAGAACAGTGATACACACTGATCTAATGGTGTACGACAACAGTGATACAGGAACTCTCAATCACGAAATTGGCAGAGAAAATCCTGTAATAATAATAATAACAATCGTAATAATAATAATAATAATAATAATAATAATAATAATAATATGGAGATAATTCTTACTCTTACTATTGCCAGAACTAGGGGCTGTTTTTAGATTAGCTGACAGTGAGGGTGCCCAGATCTAATTTTTTCAAGTTTATGCGGCTATTATACATTAACATCTGTTTTACATTATCTTGTCTCAGATTTATTGTCAATTGATTGGTTTCAACTTTTGAAGTAAAATGGCTTAGAGGTCATCAAGCTTATTTTGGATTAGATTGATATCCTTATAAGAAAATTTCAACTCCACGATCCATTCAATCATTTATACTGCCAATAGGTAAAAGTGGTTATACTAATTCAGACTTCAGAGCCTTCTAAAACTTCAAGATATATACAAACCTTAAACATAGATACAGGACCGCAGCGGAAAATCTTCCTCAACCGTCCATACATAGAAAGCTCCTCGTATGTCATGCCCATGTCTACTTCATCTAGCTGTTTCACGCAGAAAGCATGTAAATTAAAATTACAAATGTTTCCAACTTTCTATAAAATTGGAGTAGAATGTGTAAAAAGCGAACTCTCTTTTGAAGTGTAGAATATACGTTGATAGATTAAGTAGATGATAATACTCTCACACATTTGGGAAAGTAGTAAAGCCCAAACTTTTGAAATGTGGAGAAAGCCGTGGCATCAGCAAGCAATACATTTCCAACAGACATAAATAGGACAAACCATCGGGACTAATTTAGAGGAAGTGAGCTACATGAAGTACCTGACTGTAATTGGCTCGAATAGGCTCCAGTTCCGCAGTGGGGGGAGCAGCTTCAATCTCTGCCAAAGATGAGTAACCAAGATGTCTGGCGGCCCATTTCAAAAATAAACGAAGATCCTGCTTACTAATACTTCCAATCGGGTTTATATCCGCTGAACTGCAGTCATACTACACAAGAGTTCAATTAGGAAAACACCAAGACCAACACGGGCAACATGCCTTGTAATACTAACAAATTTGAGAAACTATTGGATCATTCGCCATCCTACAAGAATGAACCCAACTGGTCAAATATCCAAAGTGGTTATTTAGAAGAATAAGTACGGACACCCTAATCCCAGATGCATTTTTCTACATCTAGCATAGATCATACAGAATACTGAGTACACAATTTCTATCTTCACAGGGATGAAAAATAGTGTTGCTACATGATTTGCTCATCTCAAGTCTAAAATTGTTTGAAAGAGGGTCTAAAAATGTACATCAAACTTAATAAATGTATTGAAATACCTTTGTGAGGTACCCACGCAAACCTTCATCCACATTGGAGCTACCTAAAACAAGATAAAACCCAGGCTTGCTATGAACCCATGGCAACAGTGATGCTAACATGAAGGCCAGCACCATTCTGATTCGAGCTTGTATATTCTGCAGGCCCAAGTTCTCAGCATTGGATCCTCCATCTACCTATGAGAAACAGGACCAATCGAAACGATTACTTGGAAAAAATACTTGGACATTGACCTCCATAGCTCTACAAATTATGTTCAGTTGAGTCATATGACAACACGGATTGACCAGATTTGTTATCCACAATGAAAGTATACTTTTCTTAACAAACATCTTTTATTTTTCTTCATATCTTTCTTTCTTTCTTTTTCTCTTTTTTCTTTTTTAGTAGGCCTCAAAGAAGACTTGGAAGCCACAAACACAAGAAACAAATGTTAGAGAGTAGTTTAAACTTTACCTTATAGCGTGGTCTCTTTCCAGTAAGTGTTTGAAACAAAGAAAGCAGGGCAGAAACCACCCCATCTATGGAAACGTCAAGATGCCATGACCCAATTTCATCTGCCAGCACCTTTGCTCGTGTTCTAGTGGCCTCAGAACTGTATAGGCACACACTTTTAGTTATAATTGAACCATGTCTTCATGAAAGTTAAATATGAAACAATTTAAGCATGCAATATACAAAAAATCAAAGATTTTTGTCCAATAGGGAATGGAGGGTCAGCATGGTTGGTTTATATGAAGTATCCTAAAGGACTACACTTAAGCCAGAGTCCCTGACATGATTTGACAATCAAATGAAGAAATCTAATAAACATGGAGCTGACTGAACATCAAATGCTCAATCAACAGCAACGAAGGTCCATCAGACAACTCGTTAACATTTTATAAGTAATAACTTCGGCAAATTAAGTGTACCAAGGATCTCCACTGTGAAATTATCTTGCATGAGAGGACAGAGAAATGTTAAGCATAACTCTACAAATGCAGCAGAATTACATAATCATGATTGGGTATAAGAGAAAGCAAGAACAGAATAGTCGTATATAGACATGCCTATTTTCAGATCCCATGAAAACAGTGTAAAATATGCGCTTTGCAAATTCTTTGCTGTCAGTTGGGAACTGTCCATCAGTGTAATGTCCAACTCTAATAGCATCAGCCTTCACTTGTTCATCCCCGTTCGCAATCTCTGCATAAAATGCATTTTATTTTTCAAGTTACTTAAATTGTAAGTAAACCTCAACTAACTGTGACAAAGAGACTGGGTTGAGCTCTATTTATATTGAGTATATACATACAAGTCTTTAGCCATCTATCATAATGGAAATCATCCATTCTCAAATAGAACCCTGTAAGTAGTCCATAGAATTTTTTTGGGACTACACTTATTGGTATGTTTGATAAAGAGGAAAAATGGGAGGTGAAAAAGGAAGGAAAATAGGAGATTTGCATTAACTCTCCCTCATCTGCTAGGAGGAAAATTTGGAGGGAAAAGTGAACGAAAAAAAGACAAAACTAATCCTTATTAAAGATCGCCCCCCCCCCCTCTTGCAAATTGGGTGACAAGCGGAGGAAAAGTAAACACACACAAAAATAGCTTCAATAGTCTATTCTATCATTTGGTCCCATTCTCAAAACAAAATTTTCATACATTTAAAGGGAATAATAGTAAAATAAATACTCATATCAGAACCCTCCTCATGCAAGTGAAAATGAGACCCTCTCATTTTCCCCTTATTCAACCAAACCACCCAAGGGAAAGACACTGTTGACCCCCTAGGGGTGGAAAAATGAACACTCCTTTTTATCAAAAATAAATAAAATTAAACACTCTTATTTTCCATCCCTTCATTTTTCCACCCATCCATCCTGCCAAACATACCATAACCAAGTGGGAAGAGATAAATGAAATGTCATGTGTTTTCCAGCAAACAAGGGAGAGCTTACTAGAGAAATAGGTATGACTCTGGGACTATTTCCTACAAATTACCTAGTTGCGGTTTTGATATGTACTCGACTAAGGGTTGTGATGTAGAATGAGTCGGTGAAAAGACTTGCAAGAAAGGTTAATTTAACCAAACATCTCAGTTTCCTAGGTTAAAAACAGATAGTTGTTTCAGCAATTTAGCCAAGTCAGGTAACCCGGTAGCATGTTTTTCGAGTTCCAATAGGCAATGGGTAATTGACTCGGGGGCCACTGATCACAGGACAGGAGATTCATCCTATAGATCATCTAACCAGAGCACTAGTGTTACCCTAGCTGATGGTTCATCCTCCACAGTCTTGGGTAGCAGTAGTGTAACTGTTACTCCTTTGTATTTATCATCTGTGTTATATTGACCTAAGTTTCCATTCAATTTAATGTCAATTAGTCAAATCGCAAAGGCCTTGCATAGTTGTGTCTCCTTCTTTCCTGGATATTGTCTTTTTCAGGACTTGAGTAATTGGGAGAAACTGAGAAAGTGAATCTGATGGGTATACTTGATGAAGTCATTGCTGCTCATCCATCTTCAGTTGCGTCAGTTGCGTGTCAGAGTACACTGTCTCCATTTCAGTTGCATTGTCACTTAGGTCATCCATCTTTCCCAGTCTTAAAGAAATTGTGTCGAGTTAGAGTCTAGTTCTAGTTTGCCTTGTGAGTCTTGTGAGTTTGCCAAGCACCATCGCGTGGCATATTTTCCTAGAGTTAATAAAAGGGCTGCGTCCCTATACAAGTTAGTTCATAGTGATGTTTGGGGTCCATCTACTTTACCATCCAAGACAAGAATCCAATGCTTTGTCACATTTATTGATGATTATTCTAGAAGTACTTGGCTTTATTTGATGAAATCCAGAGATGAATTGTATGATATATTATGCTCCTTCTGTACTGAAATTAGAACTCAAGTTAACTGTCCTGTTCGTACTCTTCCCAGTGATAACGCTGAGTATATTTCTGGGTGGTTTTCGCTTCTTTTTTTTTTTTTTTTTGATAAAAGAAGATGGGTGGTTTTCGTCATATGTCACAAAACGGGATCATTCATGAGTCCTCGTACATAGTCGCCCCTCAGCACAATGGTGCCGCTGAGCGCAAACATTGCCAGCACTTGCATTTCAAAAAAATGTGCCAAAGTGTTTTGGGCAGCACAGTTCATACTGCTGCATTTTTGAACAATCGTCTTCCGTCTTCTGTGATTAAAGGCCAGATTCCTTATTCTATTTTGCGACCTTCACAGTCTTTGTTCCCCGTCTCTCCGAAAGTGTTTGGATGTACTTGTTTTGTCCAAGATGTTTGATGCAGGTTAGTAAATTGGATCCTCAATCATTAAAATGTATGTTTTTGGATTATTCTCAAACTCAGAAGGGATATCAATATTACTCTCCTGATCTTGGTCGGTACGTCGTGTCGTGTGATGTTAGTTTCTTTGAGAATGGTCCTTTAATCGGTTCATCATCATCTTCTATTTTCGAGTCTACTTCACCAGTTGATTTCCATGTGTATACTATGAGCCCTATTATTTCCGAGTCTACTACACAGGTTCCATCACGTACGCCTATTACCTTCTGGGTTATTTTCAAACTCAGAAGGGATATCAACATTACTCTCCTGATCTTGGTCGGTACGTCGTGTGATGTTAGTTTCTTCGAGAATGGTCCTTTAATCGGTTCATCATCATCTTCTATTTTCGAGTCTACTTCACCAGATGATTTCCTTGTGTATACTATGAGCCCGATTATTTCCGAGTCTACTACACAGGTTCCATCACGTACGCCTATTACACAGGTGTATACCAGACGTCCTATTGCATCGATCTCAGAACCAGCAGCAGGAGATTCCCCAACAGATTTACCAGAAGATTCTCTCCCAGTACCACCTCCATGTCGTCAGCGTCTGATTTAGATGTTCCCATAGCCCTTAAAAAAAGTAAACAAACATGTGCTCATCCTTTTGCCTCGTGTGTCTCCTATGATCATTTATCACATTCTTCTCGTTCTTTCAATGCTCATCTTGACTCTGTTGTTACTCTGGAAAGTGTGTCTGAAGCTTTATGTCATGGTGGGTGGAAAGCCGCTATGGAAGATGAAATGAAGACTCTTGAGGCTAATGGTACGTGGGATTTGGTTTCAGTTCCTTTGGATAAGAAGGCCCTAGGGTGCAAATGGGTATTTGTTATTAAAATGAATATCAATTGTGAGGTTGAAAGCTCGATTAGTTGCTAAGGATATGCTCAGACTGATACCTTTTCCCCTGTTGTTAAGTTGACAACTTTACGACTCTTTATCCCTTTAGCTGCTTCTAATCCCTGGTCGTTATATCAGTTGGATGTGAAGAATGCATTTGTTCATGGTGATTACAGGAAGAGTTGTATATGGAGCAAGCCCCAGGGTTTGTAGCTCAAGGGGAGTATGAAGGTAGTGTGTGTAGGCTAAGGAAGTCCTTATATGGGCTGAAGCAATTTCCTCGTGCTTGGTTTGGGCGGTTTAGTGCGGTGATGTTAGAGTTTGGGTTACAGAGAAGTGTGTGTGTGACAATACTGTATTCTTTAGACATACTGAAAATGGTTGAATTTTGTTGATTGTCTATATCGATAATATTGTGATTATAGGTAGTGACTCACATGGTATTGATGCACTCAAGTCTTGTCTTCGGGGAAAGTTTCAGAGAGAAGACTTGGGTAACTTGAAGTACTTTCTTGGGATTGCAGTGATTTCGTCCAAGAAAGGTATATTCTTGTCCCAAAGAAAGTATGTCCTCAACTTGCTTGAAGAGGCAGGGTTACTTCGCGCAAAGCAGTGTGATACTCCGATGGATCCTAATGAGAAGCTAGTAGCTGATGAGGGAGAGATCTTCGAAGATCAGGAGCATTACCGAGGATTGGAGAGTCGACTATGACACATTGGAATGCAATGGTGCGGATTGTTAAGTATCTGAAAGGGGCACCCGGTAGAGGTATATTGCATACTGATCATGGGCATATGCAGGTTGAGGCTTTTTCTGATGCCGATTGGGCAGGGTCTCGGACCGATAGAAAATCTACCACAGTGTATTGTGTTTTTGTGGGAGGAAATTTGGTTTCTTGGAGGAGTAAGTGTGATTGCCAGATCAAGTGCCGAATCCAAGCATCGTGCGATGGCTCGGACGACCCATGAACTAAAGTGGGTGCATCATCTGATGGAGGAGATTGGGTTTAAGGTTTCTTTGCCGATGAAGTTGCGGTGTGATAACCAAGCAGCTATGCATATATCCACGAATCCGGTTCCCATGAGAGAACTAAGAATATAGAGGTTGACTGCCATTTTGTGTGAGAGAAGATTCAGCAGAGGTTTCTCTCGACCTCATATGTGCACACGGGAGACCAGTTGGCTGATTACTAAGGGTCTTACTCGAGTGCGAGCGTATATTATTTGTAACATGTTGGGCATGATTATTATCCATGCTCCAACTTGCAGGGGAGTGTTAATAGAATATTTGGTTTATGGGCTTGCTGGGTATTGGGCTTAGTATATAAATATGTACTAACCTATCCTAAAAGACGTATCTTTTCAATAAACAACTGTTTAGGCGTATAATAATGCTCTGTGTCACAATAGCATTCAAGGTTCAAGTGGCAGGATTCAAAAAGAAAAGAAAAAAGGACCAAATGGGTGGCGGTACAAAAACATCCAAGACACCTAATGGGTGGCAGTAGGTACAACGAACAAGTGACAGCCACTTGCCAGCCACTACAGCTTAGATTGATTCACAGTCTGCCAGTACTACTGTCAGGAGGAGGGGATATGCTCCTTCAATTTTCTACTGAAACAAAGGTATCTGTAAACAAACTCTTGCTTGTTGAGTTCATTCATGTGGTTCAGAATTCAGTCCATGACTCCATAAAGAATCTTTTCAATAGTCAAAGACCTATCACGTGATTTCATGGGCAGACTATCTCATTTTCTGATCCGGCTGTTGACTGATGGGTCATAATTTCAATTCTTACTCCTTGGTCAGATTATTTTTTAATCCTTGGTCAGATTATTATCTAGCAAGGCACTGCAAATCACTCCTCAAACCTTCTTTGCAGTTCACTACTGTTTCAATGTAGGTAGATATTCACTCCACATTTCCAAAAATAACAAAAAAGTGATGATTTATTAAGATTAGTTTGCAAAGTATGCAGTGTGATATTAGAAGAGTAAAAAGACATTTTGATAGTTAACCTTTTACTACAAGCTGGCACATGCATCCAACAATAGCAGCAACTGAGGAGCTATCAGCACCACCAGAAAGAGGAAGAAGAAAACCAGAAGCTCCACTTCTTCGTAGGTAGTCCCATAACCAGCAACCAGGTCCAAAAGCTATTTCCTCCTCCGGCAAGTGATATTTTATCTACAAAACGAGATTCGGTAAGAAAAATTGATTGAACGGAACCAAAAATGAAAAGACACCATACAACTGAACTCAGCCTTTGTCCCATTCATTTGAGGTCCGCTACATGAATCATTTCCCTCCGTACAATATGGTCCAGTGCAAAGTGATCACATAGGCAACAAATGAACATACACCATGTAACACATAAATAGCCAGGGAGGCAAAAGGGCTCAACGTACAAATTAAACACGGTTATTTCAGCTTAATTTGGAATATGGAAGGAGGAAACCTTATGAGACCAAATTGGGTCCCCAGTGGCGTTTCCCTCAATAGGCCTGCTCTGACATTAATTATTTTAAATTTTGTTTCATTTGTCGGCAATAAGAAGTGACACTGTTAAAAAGTTATCAGTTGCCACCGAAGTAACCATCCTATATTTGCAAATTAACTGTGTCAAAAGGAAAATAACCATATTGCAAGTGTTTTCAAATTATAACTTATATCGTAAACCATGAAGCTCGTAATCCTATAAAAACTACGTATAACAGACTATAAAACGATGTGGGATTTTCTTATGAATTACTTCTTACCCTTTAACTTGCTATGAGAACTTCAATTGTAAGGGCCACCAATACAGCTTCATCTTGACTCACACTTCCTATCCCTCGAACTTACTTCCACTTTCTTTCCTGAAATCCCATATGCTTCTTTGACTTCAAGTTCAAATATTGATCAGTTTTATCAAGGGAATCCACCGAAACTACCCACCCACTTAACTGTTGCTAATAAAACCAAACCCCAGTCCAGCCCTGCCTATGAATTGTGGTTCACGACTCCACGCGAAGGATCAAATCTTCGTGAGCATGATCTCTTCCCTTCTCTCAAAGGATGTTCTAGCAACGGTGGCAGTAGTACCACCTCATCTGAAATTCGGACAGCCTTTCGCCTTTAATTCTCTTTCCACATTTGCTCTTTTCGTCAACAGCCCATGTTTGCACAGGATCTAACATCTACATCGTTCGTAGTCTAGAAACTAAGTTCAAACCCCTGGTTTCTACCCTCTCTGCTCGAGCGGAACCTGTCACTTTCCCCAAACTGCATACCCTACTCCTTAGCCACAAATTTCTAAATCACAAACTTTTTGCTGGTTTTGAAATCATGTGGTTGGATGATTAGGGGTGGGCTATGTGGATAAAACCAACCAACTTTTGTCCTCAAAAGGAGCCAAACCATTGAGGTGTTCCAGCATGGTAGTTGGTGGAAGTGAGTTTGAGGGGTAGGAAATGGTGAGTAGAACGTTAGGTTGGAGAGACGGTTATGGAAGAGGTTCTTTAGTGACCATGATATCTTGAAGCTCTGATGCCAAGTGAAATGCCATAACTAATAAACACAAAAATCCAACTTAAACATCTTGTGGGTTATGGCATTGTGGCATTTATAGGATCACAAAGTGGTAAGGTTTACAAGTGATATGTTACAATTTAAAAGTACATGAGACATGAAAATTGCTATTCTGTTTTATGACAGGGGTCAAGAGAGTGCAAGAATGTTAATCATAATTAAGATTTGCACGTCCAAGCTTAGCAGCAGGAAAACAAAGATGGTTGGAAGCTAAAAAAAAGCGTTCAAATAAAGAAAGAATAATGGTGAATGTAAGCATTGTGATTCCGTCATCATAAGGTGTTGAAGGTTTAGTTAGCCTAGTTCATGAGAACTGACCTTTAGTGGACTTGAGAGGGACATTTTGAGGTTAAATGACTGACAAAGCTTGTAAGGTACATCTACTGAGGAAACTTTCCTTTTGCTACTTGCTTGCTGTTGGAAACTACTTATAGACCCTCTGAGACTAGCAACCTGCATGTTAGCAAATGAGTAGAGGAGTTAGAGCCAAAGTCCAAATGTGTAATACCAAAGCATGAATATGAAAGAAAAAACGGAATTAACATTTAGCAAGTAGACTCATGCACACCTGAAAAAACAGGCAATAATGATGTCTATTTGTCCAAATATACCCTTTCTCATAGATTCTCCCCATCAAACATCAACATATATAAGCAAACTTTAGCATACAAAAGAAAGTAACTTAAATTAATGCATTTAAACTCGAGTAGCCAATCAAAGTGGCCTCTTATTTCAGGCCCTGGGAGTACGCAGCTGTGTACTATTAGCATAGCTTGCATAAAGATAGTCCTGGAACCAGGGGTGGAGCCAGGAAAGTCGCGAGGGGGGAGCGACTTTACACGGGGGTTCGGGGGC
>JAOTQG010105647.1:0-12759 GCA_025631175.1 Iris virginica
AGCTATGCGAGCTAAGGAAAGAAAGCTCGACAGCGAGCTACAGCGAGCATGTTCTTGGCGAGGAGAACACGAAGGAGGTAATCTCGTTAGGTTGGAAGGAGGAGCAAGTGACGAGGCAAGCAACATTGTGCTTGACAAGACCTAACGAGCAAAATCATGCTCGGCATGCTCGCGTGCGAGCAGCAGTACGGTCGACAGCAGATTTCCTTTTCCAACAAGGAAACATATGTTCGTTTCCTAAGCAAGAACAGTTTCTACTTTTCAGAGTTGGTTTCTTAAATTGATTTCCTAGCTAATTTCTTAATTAGTTTCCTAGTTTGAATTGTAATTCTTTTCTTATTAGGATTTTCTAATTAGTAATTTTCTTATTCCAATTTAATTCAGAATTTCAATTCTTGTAGCCTATATAAAGACCTCTATTGTATTCAATTAAATTCAGTTTTGAGTTAAGATCAATTAAAAGCTTTTGCTTTATTCCGAAAACTCTCTTGGAGAGATTTTCTTTTAAATTCCGAATTTTATTGTTCTTGAATTTTCGTTGTTGATCAATTTAATTCTCCTATTGAGTTCTTGAGTTAATTGCGATTCAAGAGTTTAATAGCACCCATATTATTATCTTTTCGGTTCTTCAATCAATTGCGATTGTTGGGTCAATTAACCGCTCATTAAAATCCTTACCAATCAACGTTCCTTCGTTTCCGTTGGAGAAAGGGTTCTTGATCGTTCATCGATTAAGGGTTCTCTCATCACAAGATGTCAAGAACCATTACAGTAGAAGTATTTCAGTAATGAACCACATTCGGCAATTCCATGCCTGCCCAGAGAGTAGAAATGGAGAATAGAATTTTGATTTATATCAAACAAAATTTTGTACTGCTTCACTAGTGTATGGAACTGATGACTGCTCACATTTAGAGATACAAACATACTTCTGTCTCACTTGAGGTACTTGCTGGATGAAGCTCTACCAGGCACCTTGGCATAACCATAACTAGTGTATGGGTGCTTAACATAAAGGCTTAAGGATGTGTTTTGTTGGCTCTAATTAACTTCTGAGTGAGGTGCGCCTTTGATCTGGTCAGCTCACACTTGTTCAACTAGTTTGGTTGAGCCCCCTGAATAGGACTGATAGCCGCTTTACCAAATCAGTCAGTCGACTTGTGTTTAATCAGTCTGGCATATCTTAATGCCATTCGACATGCATAACCACATATAATGTACGATTCTATCAAATAGAGGGAATCACATGTTCCAATAGGCAGGGTTACCCAATTAAGAAAGAAACAAGCATTTGAGGCATTCACAAGATGAGACAGAACTAACTTGTATTTTAAAATATAAGTCATGCCACAAATGTATAACAAGTCGATCCATTTAAAGGATTGTGTGCCCAGATGAATTGAATCTACATGCAAACTGGACTTGTGAACTAAATAGTAAGCCCAAAACCCAGGTCAAAATTAGCAGATGAGCAGAAAAGACATTTCATCAGCTGCAAGCAACAAAATTTTCTTTTACATAAAAATCCATTAGCATCACTGTTGGGTTAGTGCCAATGTGCACTTCTTAAAAAGAACATTACTTATGTACACAGCATAACTTCATGAATAAGGTGCAGGCAGGCTTAAGCCTACCCAGCTCCAACTTTTTAAAGCATTCTCTGTTCATATCCAAGTTGATTCCATTGTGACATAATTCGTGTCATGAACCTTGAAAGGCACTACCCACGCGAGGCAGTGAAAAGGATTTGACCTATAACTGCATTGTTTCCGGAAGTAACAGTTATATTCCGCAAGGTGTTGTTGGGAATTAGGTATACCATTTACGAAGGAAGACAAAACATAACTCAAAGAAGAATAATACGAGGGGGGAGGGGGAGGGGAAGGGTATTGTAAGCAAATAATACTTACCGTGGTCTCCATCAAAGATATCACTGAACGTTGCGATTAAGTAATCCTTGAAATGATAGGTACAGGTCTTTATTATCAATTCCAAAAACCTCTTCTGCCTTTTTCAAAGTTTCCTTTAAAGACCAGGTGCAAGCTTGTAAGTAACCACCAGATCATAGAAAAATTCATAAACGAAAAACAACAACTATGATAGTGTTCCTTTAAAGACAAACCTCTCGAGACTGTTTTTGAGCATTTAATTCCTTTATATTTGCCAGAAATGCACTAAACTGCTCATATGATAGACGACTCCTGTAAAGGATTATGTAGAGGAAGTATAGAGGTTATTTTCAGCAAAGAGTCGATCAATCTGAGAAAATACAACTAGAATCCAAGGAGCTTCTGGAATTCAAAAGCTTCATTAACTAAGGTCCTAGGATAAATCAAGCAATCTTCAAAACCACAATCAGGTATGCTTTATCTAAATCAGATGAGAAACAATATTATGGCACCACTACAATAGATACCATCCTTATAAGGAGTGGTTCAGAAACAGCACTCACCTTGCTTGCCGGAAGAACTCTTTTCCATCAATCCGGGGAGTGCGCGCTTGAAAATTTGAGACAAAAACCAAGATGTCAGCAAGAAAAATGACGTTCACCATAAACTATGTATCTACCCATAAGCATAAGCAAGGGGAGTTGATCAATTCAGCACAGATTTGATTTTAGCAGTGTTCAAAATGATTGCAAAGGAACAGGGGTGAATTTAATTGTTTGTGGAGTAAGCCCTGGAAACCTGATATGGGGCGGCCTCGAGGAGGAGAGTTTGCTGCTGATGACTGCTGGCTAGATGGGTACCATGACGACATTGAACCCCGCCCTTCATATTGACTTTTCATTGGAGATGTGGCACCAGAGGTTCTTTGAGGAGACCCAGCAGCTGAATACCTTGTAGGGGACACAGTAGTGGAAATTATCTTTGGAGTTCCAGTTGGAGTGAGCCTTGGGGTGATATACGGTGTCATGGAAAATCTTTGCCCGGCTTGCTTCGAGCCTGTAGCAGAAGAAAGAAAAAGGTTTATATCTTATCTTGAAAGATAAATTTGGAGCACGAACCTTCACTTAGGAAACCAAAGACAGAGTGCCTTGCCATCATCAGTGATGTTTGCACTTTCTATTGACCCGCTGAAAGAATGATGTCTTGTCAAGCCATTTGTCTCTGTAAATTAAACATGAAATAGCTATTATCTCCACATTATCCAGCAGAAGGCATCAAGGCAGTAGGTTTGATAGACCATTGATCGCAAAAAGATAGTCGCTGAACATCATAAAATATCATAGAAAGAAGCGAAAATACATTGTTGCCAAATACCTTTCATGGGATATGCTTTTTTAACAGATTGGTCACATGTGCCTATATCAACCGTTTCGGCTTGCTAATGAAAGAAAATGTATATACGATAGCAATTAGTTCGTGATCCAGTCAAAGTTTATCATGAAACAGGACCTTGTTAAAACAACTACTAATGGAAATCTTACTGGTGAATCATCATCATTCAGCGACTGCATCAATTGTCTCTTGAAGGTCTCCAACTGCCCAAAAAAAAAAAAACAAAGATAAGGGAAAGGTGGACATGGTGAAAGAATTTGCAATGCTTCTTTCAGTAAGGTTAGACCATGTTACATAGACTAAGAGAGATCTTAAATCACAGAAGTAAGTTGATGCAAAAAAAAAAAATAAAGAAAGAAAGAAAGAGCATAATTACTGAAACAGAAAATCCTGAATATTAACAATAAATATAGAAAATGCAGATACGGACCTCTAAATCTTACCCAGTATTTGTTATACATAATGATTTTTGAGATAGGCACAGAAAAGACGAAAAGAGAAGGATGGTAGGATGAAACTTCACAATATTTAATTAGCATTTCTAGTATTCACTCCCTTTTTGAAGTAGAAAAATTCCAAAATTGCAGCAAAATGTTCAGGCTAAAGAAGCTCAACTCATCCTTACTACCTAAGTCAAAATCTCTTGGGGTTGACTACGCAGCTCTTTTTCTGCACCATTAAACTCAGTCCACCACTAAGTGCATAGATCAGCTGGTAAAGGGCTGTTCTAGCTTAACCAGAGCTCATGAGTTTGAGCCCTGGAAATGTAGTTGCCTTAGAACTTGGTAGAGAGAGCTTTATTGCTCTTGTGGTCCCACCCATCTTGAATTTGGATTAATAGGCACCTGATGAGGTGATAGAAAACTGGATGACTAAAACCAAAAACTAAAATTTAAAAAAATGAACGCGACCATAGATTGATTGATGTTGATATGGATGTCTATGCTAATTTTGATTGACGTTGATATGGATGTCTATGATGTTGACAGGCCACATTCTTGTATTATGGATGTCTATGCTAATTTTGGTCCTTTCCATCTCTAGATTGATTGATGTTGATATCATCACTTCAAAATGGGTGCACTAAGAGGCATACATTGTATGTGCACAAACCATCTTAAGCAATTCTCTCTCATTTTATTTACAATGGAGACAAGTCACCTTTTACTTTATTTGTTTAAACGAAATTTATCTTTTCTAGGTTTACCCAACATCCATCTTAACAGTCGCCTTATGGTGACACATCTTTTCAGCATGTTAATTCTTAGGAACCAACACTCAGTTGTTTATTCATTTATAGTACCAAAGTCTAATGGATATCCTATAAGATTTCTTATCAATTTGCCTTCAAGCTTAAGAACCTCACTCTAAATATATCATGAGTATCAACCCCATGAGAGATCTAATGTAAAGGGGTAGATTCCACGGTAGAGCTATATAAAAAAATATATATATATATAATAATAATAATAATAAATCTAGAATACGGCTAAGAGAAAGAAGCTCCCTATAAGAACAAAATGTCCATTAGTAACTATGACCACATATTTTCTCCCGACTCGCTGATCCAACCAAAACGTACTCTCCAGATAAACGAGCTGAGACACAACCCAATTAGGATATCAAAAGTGATACTCTTATCAATATGCTTTGTAGAATGTGTTCTATTGACATTGCAAGCGGTAATTGAAGAAGGAAGCTGGCCTATCACTCGCCTATGGTACATCAATCTTTAGTTTGAAGAATCAAACCATATAATGTCAAAGTTAATACAATTAGTTTCCACACTGCAAACATACTAGAGAATGTGGCATGGACTAAAACAAGAACCAAACACTTGTGGATCTAGATAAAGCCTGAACAGCTCCAAATAATCTCATCAGATAAGGCTTTTACATTTTCAGTAGCACAATGATTTACCAAGACACATTGGAAAAGGTGGTGGAAGTCAGTAGAAGAAAGTGAAGTTCAGTAATGAATTTCCACAGCTGTTATTGCCACGAGAAGTCAGAGTAAGTTGCTCCATAGATATCATCCATTCACTTGGACGAATTGTTCATTAGAGATAATTGGCACTACACTACCTAAATCAGAAAATAAATTGCTGTACTCTGTAAGAAATGAAGGAGCTAAAATAGCAAACCTTTGATAAATCCCGCCCTAGTTTCTTCGTAGTCATGGCCAAGGAATCTCGTTCCTTTGAGAGCTTCATCTTCATTGAGTAACAAAATAGAATAATCATTCATCTACTGTTAAACAATAACCAAAAAAATAAAGTACTAGACTCGATTAAATTTCATACATTATCTTCAAGTGTGGCTTTGAGGCGCAATTGTGCATCCTGGTAGGCCTGTTCGAGTTGGGAAACCTTATCTTCAAGCTCCAATATGACGCGATCCTTGTCGTATAATTTCTGCCTCAATTTACCCGTATCCGACTCGAGTTTGGACACGCGAGAGGCAATCGCCATGGACGTGATCTTCCTGGCGAGATCGAGCTGGTCGTACGGATCCGTTGGGATTACGGATAGTATCTCGTCCGGTAAATGGAAATCCGGACCGCTCCCGGTGCTCTGTGTACTACTTTGAGACATCTTCTTCCCGAATGAAAAACCCTAATTTTTTATACGAATATGAATAGATACATACATGCAAATGTATTCCTCCAGAGAGAGAGAGAGAGAGAGGCTGCGCTGCGGAGGGTGGAGGAGGAGGCAGAGCTATCGACGTCGGACAAAACTAAGGTTAGGTGAAATTAATGGAAAATGCCAAAATGGGGATTTTATTTTAAGGTACAATACATTACTCCATTAAAAAAAAAAAGAAAAAGAAAAGAAGACGATTTTGGGGATTTTTCATTTTCTCTCCGTCTTCTTGTGTGGTTGGGTTGGTGGTTTTAGTTGAACGTGTTTTGCGCTTCGCTGTCGAAATGTTTGAATTTTTTCAGGTTTCCCTCCCAATTTGAACCCCCCCCCCCCCCTTTTTCTTTCACTTTTTAAATGTTGAAATGGGCAAGCAAATATTAATCGCAATGGCAATTTGACCTAGAAAACAGTTGCGCTTGCACAAGAATGAGAATTATATTTCAACAGACTCTACATCCAGATTTATAAAATGCTCCACGGTTCGTTTTAACCGTTCTTCCAACCTCTTACTTTCAGAATAATTAAAATGAAACAAAAAAGAGAATAGATCATTAAGCATCTCTTAATGCCTCTCTTAATAAGTTGTATTAAGTATAATAAATCCGTAATTAGTTCATTTAAGAGCTTAAGATGTTCAAATAAAGGTAAGATTATTTAAACCTTAGTTCTTGCCAAATCCTAAACTCTATTGTCTTATTATACCATATGAAGTAAACCAACTTCGTTACAACATTAAAAATTGTCAGTGATAGCTCCAACATTAAGATTGTAATGTAATGTAGTAATTCATTAATGGTACAAGCATGCTAAAATATTTTCTTAATCCTCAAAAGGTACAATATGATTACGAACAAATTGCGATACTCACTTTGGTACGCATCAGAAAGAGCTTCGTTGGCATGGCATGGCACACACCTGATCTGTATGATTTGAAATTTCTTTAAAACATCAAATAATTGATACAACACCTGACACCTGTGTTCATTCGGGTGTACAGACTAAAATACAATTGATGAACTCCCGGGTGTACAATTGATACACCACCTGACACCCGAATGTACACCTGTGTTCATTCGGATGTACGTATCAGAAAGAGCTTCGCTGGCATGGCATGGGAGAAGTTGTGCCAAAAATAAATGATTGAGCTTCTATAATTCTATGTACACTCTGGCAATCCAATTGATGAACTCCCGGACATTTGGTGAACTATAATATTAAATCACCACAGGACTAATATTTACATGAAAAGAACCAGCTCTCAGGTCTGTCATATAAGGCCATCTCACCACCTTTCTAGGGATGGCCATCCTGAACCTTGCTCAAGCCAGATAATCCCAAATCCAGAATCATCCGGTTCAATCCATCCACAAATGTTTTTCATAATCCATAGTTTACGGTCGCGGGTTGACTGCACACAGCTGGTCTTAAAAGCCATCCGTGCTACATACACTTACCTAAGTGGCTGAAGCATTCCATCTCTGGTACTCCCACAGGATCACAGGCTTTCCACCTGAGCTATAGACGATGTTTACCATCATAAATATACGGATGAAGTTCCTTTCTATCTCTGTTACTTCACCGGCCTTACGCCAACAGTTCTCACACGGAAACGATACTGAGGCCGAGCTTCTTCATCATCATCCTCGTCATCATCTTCACTCGAGTCATCTTCCACTTTGTCCCACCGAGAGTAATCTAGACGTGAGTGTCCTTTGGGTTTCGGGATTGCCTCCCAACGTTCCGGTGATTCCTTGAGGCTTTGACTTTTGGGGGTTGTGATGACCTTTTGACCATGAACAAGATCTTGAGGGGAAGTGATGACCTTTTGACCATGATCAAGATTGTCAGGGATTGTGACGACTTTTTGACCATTCTCACGATTTTGATGGGTGATGGCCACTTCAGTCCTGGGAGCCGTCCCCTCAGATCCATTAATTTGATTTCCAGTTACACCTACCAAACCGTGCTTTTCGTCTTTGTCTCCCCCTCCCTCCCCTTCATCTTCTTTTCTTTCTTCCACATCGTCTTCTTCTTGTTGTTCTTCATCTATGTCTAAATCATCCTCTTCTACCTCTGCTTCAGTTTCTGCTTCAGGTATTGGAGCGAGTGACTTCCACAAGTAAAAACACCAAATAAGATTAAGCACAATATACTAGTAGTGGATAATAAGAAAGAATTCGAACGAAGAACTTCAACAGTAACCCTAATGAATATATGGAAGCGTAGTGTATATTATATTGTTTAAAAAACAACTGGATAGAAGGAAGAGAAAATAGAGGCAGAGACAGCATAAGATATAATTAAAATAAATCAAAAATGGAGGGTGTGACTACCAATTGAGTCTTCAAACGGGCTTGAAGATTTTGATACACTTCTGAAGATGGATTCATCTCCATAAGCCTATTTACATCAAAAAGTGCAGAACTGTATTCTTTCAGAGTGACCAGAGTTTGAGCCCGTAGCATTAATGCTCCAGTGTGCTTCTGATCAAGATCAAGCACTGAAGTACATTCCTCGGCTGCCTAAGAGAGTAGGAAAAAGTCATTTTAGATTTATAGCAAGTCTATGCAAACAACCAAGCATGCTTTCAAACTTCACCTAAATAATAAGTATAGCAAGTCTATGCAAACAACCAAGAATGTTTCCAAAATTAACCTAAAATGTTTATCGCAATATGCGGAAGCAGATAAACAAACCGGGAGTCGGTACCTATACAATCCACATGCGTGCGTGGAGACATACCGATTTATAGCATGAATAATTTTTGACAGATGGATGTTCCTGCACTGAGAACATTATTTCCAAGAAATCTGATGGTAATCCGTCATGATAATAATTGGACAAAATGCAATTGGTATCCCTTGCTTCGTATATCCCCACCATTTGTCTGTAGAAACTCCAAGTTCTAATACTGGCTATATAGCAAAACTTTTCCTGGACTTTTTTAAGATTTTATTTTTTTCGCAATAATCAGCCAAGTTGGCCACTTTTTTTTTTGTCTTCTTGTCTTCACAACACACATTCCAAATGACATGTTTTTTCAAAACCTCCTTCATTGTAATACTTCATACTCCTAATAATATGCCTTTCATCCTAAATTAAGTGTTCATTTTGAGTTTTTCATAAATATTAAAAACGTGTTGAAACATAAGCAATATTAGTGGCACATGTACATAATCACCCTCAGTGGTATTGAGTGAGGTGAACTTTTGGATACCTTCACTCGAAAATGGGCACTCACGTGAACAAGCATTTTCTGAAAGATGGGCCCTCATTTGACATTTCAGTCGGAGGAAGTATATATTTTCTACTTGCTTGCCTGCTATGCTAGAGGTATCATTATAATCAAATTTTCGATATACTGAATATTGATAATTAGTTTGGCTAAATTGAATACTTTTAGAAAACCAAAAAACAAATATGAAAGAATACTTTTATCAAATCATAGAGAAAAGCATAGCATGGTTAGGAAAGTAATATATTAAAGAAACAGGTGTCAGAGTATTTCAATTGGATTAACTATAGGTTAAACAGCATACATGCTCATTCAAATTCACTCTTTTTGGAGTCCCTAAATCGCGTCTTTCCAATTTAAACGACTGACATCAATTCTCTCCTAAAGTTTTCAATCATATGAATGATTTGGAAGACAAGTCTAAACTATGTCAACTGCTGGAGAAATAAGTAAAACAAAAGTCGAGCATAAGTAAGGTTCACAGGTTTTGGGAGGGTGATGCAGCTTGCCTATGGAATGTGTGATTTTCGGTACATTGTTTAGCATTTGGATAGAATGGAAGACGAGGACTTTTCGCAATCAGGTCGGAGCATTTTCTGTTCACAAGGAGAGAATACAATATCTCACATCTTTATGGGCATCAGCATTGAGGGATTTCAATGCGGTCAGTGACAGATCAGTTACCAGTATAGAGATTGGGCTGCAACGATTCACTAGAAGTGTTCAGTTGCTTGATGTTGGGATTGCTATTTGGTGTTTCTTTTCTTTTTCTTCTTTTTTCCCTTTAGGAGGACAACTTGTCCTCTTTTTCAATATATTTCTTTTCCTTCTAATAAAGTTTATCTTAAAAAATGTCAGTTGGATATGGAAACATGTTTCTGTATATATTTGACTTCCACGAGAGGTAAATAAGTATGCCAGTTTCATTCATGGTGGTCCTGAACAAGATGTTCAAAAGTCAAATGTGTGAAACTTCAAATTTCCTATGGTTTTTCATGATCGGGCTCTCCATGTATTCACACAATTATGGCAACATAGACCAATGCATCAATAATCAGGTATACTATATACTCGTAATCTCAGGACTCAAGAGTATCTTAGCTTAGTTATTCGTGAGTAAACAGCAACATAAGAAATTTTATGAGTACAAAGACATAGTAGATTATTTATAGATCCTAGCCCCAGATCTCATATATAAATGCAAACTTATAAATTTCAATTGAAATTCAAACGGCCAAGAAAGCATCAGAACCAGAAAGACAGGGCATTTCCCTTCATTTTACATGACTGGAATCCTAGGAAATGATAAAATACATCAGGGAGCACTTGTAGTTTTGCAAATCAGCAGTGGCGAATAAAGTTTTTGTGCTAATAACGAAAATCCTTCTCTTTAGTTGTAACTTGCTAGCCAACTATATGACAATATCAAGCTTTGGTAGTCAACTAAAGTACAAAGAAAAGCAAACCCCGATACAATTCACACCAAAATCATTGATTGTCCGCTGACAACGCCACTTTGGTTCAAAGTCTGGATTAATTTCAATGATCGAGTGGACCATAAATGGTGATTTGGATGAATGGGCAAACTAATCCACCCAAAGTGTGGGGTAAAAAAGGAGGAAACCCGGCATTGTTTCAACCTTCTCCCCTCAACTCAAATGTGCATTAGTCCCAATCACTTCGGGACCGGCTACATGAATTTTTTTTCGCCATTCAACACGATCTGGCACAAGTTCATCACATATGCCACATTCCTTTATATATTTTCCCTATTCTGGATGTCCATGTTAGCTTTAGTCTTTCTATACCTCTAGCTTGATTCAGATCGATATTATCGCACTTCCCAACGGGTGCACTAAGGGGCCTATGCTGTATGTTTCTGAATCATCTTAAGCAATTCTCATATTTTCCATACGTATTTATTCATTACGAATATTATCTTTTCTAATTTAACCACACATTAATCTTAATATTCACATCTTAGGGACACTCATCTTGTTGGCAACCCAACACTCCATTCCAACGTAGAAACACCTGAATTCATACAAACACATCTGCTAACCCCTTTAAAAAAATCCAAAGTATAGGGACATGCTCCGACAAGAGGTCCTAGAGGAGTTTCACAGTGCAATCAAAAAGACATAATATGAGCCACGCATCCATCAGATATATAGTAGCTACACATTGACAAGCAAAACACATGTTAAGGCATTCTAGAAGCAAAATGAACACATACATTCCCTACATAACTTTATAACATTGTTATTTTGGATATTCGAGCGTAAATTTAAAAAGACAAATTTTAAGTTGGTAGGAAGCACTTAAAGCTGGAAACACTTGGGTAAAGCATCAGCCCACTGAGACAAACCTAGTTCTAGACAATTCAATATGACGATAATTAGTCAGTAACTGACAACTTGGAGCAACCAGAAGATTATGCTGCCACATGTTGCTCAACTTACTACACACGAATCATTGTGATAGAGTACTATTCACTAGAATGTCCAAATAACTGTGCAAGTAGTTACTCAATTTGCATCACTGTTGCATTAGTTTGATCAATGTTGAGATTGCAAGCAAAATTGAATAATACACCAATTACTAGAAGATGTCATGGTTAAGATAGTAATTGTGGGCGAAAAGGAAAACAAACCTTTTTGAAATCGTGGAGTTTGAGATAGCAAGCGGCTCTATTGCTATGGAGGGCGATCTTCTGGGGCTTGGACTTGGCCATAGAGAGGGCTTCGGTGTAAAAATTAAGAGCTTCCTCGAACCTTCCATTTCTGTACATCTGGTGTGCTCTTTCTATCTTGTTCATCGGCGTACCCGGCGGCAACTATATCCTTATATATAGATGTATGCAGAAGTAACAGTTATACGTGTCTAATTAAATAAATTAAGAAAGAGAAAAACAAAACCCTAAAAAGCGATTGATGAGATTTGAAATTAAATAGCTTGAATGTAAGTTATTTTTTTTGGGGGGGCGGGTTGAAATTCAATGAAGATGTAATCAAAGCGGAGGAGGAAAAGGACCAATTGATTGCAATACACAAGTCAATCTGTGTGCATAGACGGATAGGAAAATAAGAGAGAGAGAGAGAGAGAGAGAGAGAGAGGGGAGATATGAACGAGGCGAGACTCGGATGGAAGACAAAGACAGCTGCAAATGCAATTTTAGAGAGATGCTTACATGGAGTTAGTAGTCACTTTTAATCCATATAAACATTATAAAATATTTATATAATATAATTATAATGTACATAATATAATTAGTAATACATAATTTACATTATAACACTTTTATTATAGAGTGTCTAATCGCTCCATATAATTTTTGGGAGAAAATTGGTCTAGCCGGCGCGGAAGGCGTAGAGTCAAATTGCGATTATGTATTTTGTTCGATTCAAAAAAAAAAATTAAAAACACGAGGGCTGCACTGCACGTTTACCGGAAATAATCAAACTTTATATAGGGATTTTGGCATTTTAGGCCCCAATGTTTCCGTGGAAAGGCGAAAAGGACCCCCACGTTTGAGTAATTGCCGTTTGGGCTCTATGGTATTAATTTTATAGCCAAAAGGGCCATTTTGGACGGAAATC
>JAOTQG010105658.1:0-12757 GCA_025631175.1 Iris virginica
GACCCGGACCGGTCATGAAGCCAAATTTGGCAATCGAAGTGAAGATTCGAAGGACAAAAAGAAGGCAAGTGATGTAATAATTCTGCCACCAACATGAACTCTCTGTCATTGAGATTCCTCACAAAATTAACATCTCAATTAACATAACCCCTCTCCCTAACAAGAAAAGCAGTAATAGGAGGAAAGTAATGTTTTCAATGATCCCTCCCGAAATCGAAATCGATTCCCAAGCTCAACCTCATAATGAACATGAGGATGTAAAAGCATCCCCCGCCCATTTTGGTTAAAATTAAACTTCTTCTCAATAACTCTATGCCGGAGAGAATCTGGCTTCAACGAAAAATGTCATACACACTTACCAATTAAGGAAATATTTTTGAGAACCAAGTTCCCAAGCCCTACTTTCCCCCTCCCCCCCCCTCTCCTCCTTAGGCTTGCTAACCATATTCCAAGCCATTTCTCCGCACTCCAGTCCCACACACAAAATCGGCAATGCGCTCTGCCACCGGGTAGTAACTCTCCCCCCTAAAGAGAAATACGCACCCTTCCACCCATCTAAATGATTAAACACATTATCAATAACCGGATTCCAAAATCTAGTTGTCCTAGGATTCCCACCTAAAGGAAGTCTATGGCATTAAAAAGACAACTTATAACAGAACAACCCAAAAGTGTAGCATATGAATTTAAAACTTGATGCTCAAAATTAATACCTGCTACGTCATTTTTAGATAAATTGATCTTGAGACCAAATGCAACCACAAAGAGATGAAGAACATTGAGGACATTCGAAAATCTACCATGCCCCTTTGGACAAAAATACCATAGTATCGTCGTCATATTGAAGGCGAAAGACCTTCGTGTCGTTATTGCCTACCCAACATCCCTCTACAACGCCAGCCTGCTTACAACATCCACGACTAGGGTGAAAAGAAAAGGAGACATCGGACCCTGACGAAGGCCTCTAGAAGCACGAAATCACTCCTTAGGCTAGACATTAATCATATCAGAGCACGAGGAAGAGGAAAGAGATCCAAAAATTCATCTACATCATCTACACCCAAATATTTCCTATCCATCACTAGATCAAGAAAACGCCTAACTGACCCGATCATAAGCCTTCTCAAAGTCCAACAGAAGGCTGCCCCTTCTCCTAGGGTACGTAAAAATACACACATAAAGAACCATATAAGCTTTTTGTTAAAGATGAATCCATGTACTGGTACCACTTTCCTACTTCGTTGCACTTGATGCACCTTGCACCAAAAAGTTGTACTATTTATTAGGCCTAACGTCAATTAAACCATAGTAGTTAGGTTCACATACCCAATAACTCTACTCTTTTTCTTTCATTCTAAAAATCCTACTCAAATCACGACGTCCACTTTAGCTCCAAACTTGACCGAAGTTGCTAAACAGCAAAATGACCAAAATATATCAACTTTCGTTACTCTTAAATAGAATCAATTAGATTCCTTAAATAATTGGAAGGGAGTGAAAGGAAATTGTATTCGAGTAAACAAGTATCATGGCAACGGGCGATTGTTGCCTTGAAGCACTATGAGTTACAATCTAGAACTGCAGCTTGAAACAGCGCCATTCTTTGTTCAAAGTATTGAAGTCCAACTACTTGTTCTTACTATAAATCTTTAGTCCCTACAAATACTTTTATTAATAAAAAGTTCACAAAAGAATTTACTCACCCAGAAAATCAAGAGTTGATAGACTAATACGAAAAGTCATTCTCGTTAATTTATTTCTTCATAATGTTTTAAGATTACACATAAAACTAGGCTTTAATTATTTATTCCTTTTATTTAAATTCTAATGAAGCCTTAATGGAGCAAACCTCTCAATCATCTTTTGGAGGTTTCATGTAGATTAGCAACAGCCTACTTCCTTTTTTAGCAGAATTGATTATTGAATCATTTCACAAAATACATAAATAAATATGAAAACGAAGAATAATCAAGAAGTTCATACTATATTATATATATATATATATATATATATAGAGAGAGAGAGAGAGAGAATAGCATATAGCTTTTCAACTATTTCATTCTACAATCTTCGCTCAAGTTCATCCCCAATCTAGCGCCGAAACCTATCACATATTTGATTATTGTACATTTACCAGATATTAAGAATACTAACCCAGAATGGGAACAACAATGTCGACCAGAAGTTTTGTGAGCAGAAACCTTATCCCATGTATAATCAGAATTCCTGCACTATTTGCACTAGGAGTAGCCAAGGGAAAGCCAATTTCGTTTAGTACAGCACATATACATGATGTAGGACAAGTTAGTTTCATGTGCATTGAGAATCCCGAGCCAAGGTCCAAGATCTATGCACCATAAAAAGACCTTTTGGTCCTTTAATAAGTGTCCTTGGTAGATTAGGATTAGTAATATCATTTCCATGCTAAACCAGGATTAATATTATTATTTCCTTAGCACATTAATATGAGTAGTTTATCACTTAGTAATTACTGTAATTGTTTTCCTATTCCTGGTCATATTATTAGGAGAGTCCCATTATATAGTAAAAAAAAAAAATTTTTTTGATAAGCAAGATAATTAAATTAAAAATGCCAAGCAGGGGCGTAGCCCATGTACACAAGTGGTATACAAAAATTAACAATTGAAAAAGGCCTAATCTAAAGAAAAATTGTGCACAAAATCCTCAAAAGTTTCAAAAAGAACTAGGCATTGACTTCTTAATCCAGATGCCTTCAGTCTGTCCATAAAAAGAGCTTCATTCTCAAATGCTCTACGGTTTCTCTCCCTCCAAATTCTCCATAAAATACACAAAGCCGATGTATGCCAACTACTATTACTCCTCCATTTGTAAAGGAACCAGCATAACAGAAGATCTTTCACCGACTTTGGCATAACCCATTGAACAACAAATAAAGTCAGAATAAAATTCCAAAGTTGGCTCGCAACCAGGCAGTGCAGTAACAGATGGTTGACATTTTTTCTCCTTGCATGTACATATAACACCAATTCACATAAATTACATGAAGTTTCCTAAGATTTTCTCCTGTTAAAATTGTCTCTCATGCTGCTTCCCATGCAAAAAAAGCCAATCTCATAGGGGCTTTGGATTTCCATATGCTTCTCCATGGTAAAAGGTCTGCCTCGCACCGAGATAAAAGCTGATAGTAGGATTGGACAGTAAAAAATCCTCCTCTAGTGCCCTTCCAGGTCACTTTATCTTCGCCCCTGCCATCTAAAGGCAAGGAATATAATTTCTCAAAAAAAAATTGCTAATGACTAACTCCCAATCATGAAAATTCCACCGAAATGTGGGGTTCCAAACTAGGTTGTCATCCTAGAAATGAACTACATAATTCACCAACTCCTTAATTTGCTGCCATTACAAAGAGACTTTGGAAAATCACTCTGTAAAGTAATTTCACCACACCACATCTTTCCGAATACAACATCTAGAGCCATTTCCCACCTTAAACTGAATGTATTCTTCAAATTGCTCCCATCCTTCGTATATACCTTTCCATAATCCCACTCCATATGCAGTTTTCACCTGCTTACGAAACCAAAAATGCTCACCTTCACCATATTTATTTTCCATTATTCTTCTAGAAGTGGCTTCTCTTCCGACCAAAATCTCCAAAACCACTTCCGCAATAAAGCTTCATTAATATAACGAAGATCCTTAATCCCTATAATCGAGTAGGCTGTTTTCCAGTTCACTAGATGAAATTTCCTCTCCTCTGCTGATCCTTCCCAAAGAAAATCTCTTTCTCATTTCTCCAATCTCTCTCTAATTTCTGCAATCTACTAGCCACCGAAGCTGGAACCACAAATAAGGACATAAAGTATGTCGACAAGCTAGACAGTGCTTTTGATTAAGTAAGCGGACCTCCTTTAGATACATATTGTTTCTTCCAAATTGAAAGCCTTCGTTTGAATTTCTCCACTACCGAATTCCAAATTTCTGTATTATTAAAGATGCCCCCAATGGTAGCCCTAAGTAATTCGAGGGTAAGCTTCCCACCTTGCACCCAAAAAGAGAGCAAGGCCCTCCACATTATTAACAGCCCCTAACGGATTAATATTACTCTTTGATACATTAACCTTAAGCCCAGAAACAGCTTGGAAGATTAACATAATCAAATATAGCCCAGCTGATCAGCCTCTGCTCAACAGAATAATAGGGTGTTGTCTGCGAATAACAGATGTGAAGTGATAATTGGGGGGTTTCCATTCTCCCCGACCTCAAATCCCATGATAAAGCCGCCAGCAACTGCCTGATCAATCAGCATACTGAAAGCTTCCATGACCAAGAGAAAAAGAAGGGGCGATAAAGGATCCCCCTGGCGCAGCAGCCCCTTTGAGCTAGAGAAAAATCCAGCACACTCCCCGTTAATAAGCACAGAGAATTTGACAGAAGAAATACAAAAATATATCCACCCTATTCATCGATCTCCAAAACCCATTCTCTTCATCATATAGAGCAAGAATTCCCAATTAACGTGATCGTAAGCTTTCTCGATGGCAAGTTTGCACAACAAACCCAGTAAACCACGTCTGATTCTAGCATCTACACACTCATTTGCTATGAAAGAAGCATCAATTATTTGCCTCTCCCCAACAAAAGAATTCTGGGACTTAGAAATAAGTTTCCCCACCACCTTTTTCAAACGGATGGATAGCGCTTTTGCAATAATTTTGTATAAACCTTCGATCAAACAATGGGGTGAAAGTCTCTGATGTCCTCTGCACCCATTTTCTTAGGAATTAGCACTAAAGATGACTAACTTAAACTCCATTCAAACATCTTATGATCATGGAAAAGTTAAAAACTGACATCTTCTTTAATCACTCCCAGCAATGTTTGAGAAAACGCCAAGGAAAAACCATCTAGCCCTGGAACCTTATCACCTCTGAAACTTTTCAGTGCTGTGATCACCTCCTTTTCATCAAAGCGACATTCCAGATTGGTTGTCTTCAACCCCAGCTCATGAAAAATAACTTCATCAAGTTGACAAAAATCAAAAACTCCTTCCTTGATGTTGGCTTCATTATCCAGCCAATTTCCATCCACTAAAATCTTATGAATATAATTGGACCACCTATGGGCATTTGCAGTCGAGTGAAAAAAATTGATGTTCTCGTCTCCTTCTTTCAAACAAATAATCCTTGATTTTTGTCTGCATGAAATTTTTTCAGCATCAAGTAATCTGCTCAATTCTGCCTTCAACTCCGCCCTTCGAGTTAGGTCTCGTCGCTTAGCCTACCATCACCCTCTTAAGCATCCAAAACCGAATCTCTTCCATTGCCTTGGTCAGCCTAATATCCACCTTCCCGAACATCTCCCTGTTCCAAATTTTCAAGTCCTCCTTCAACAACTTGAATTTCTTTGCAATCTTGAAACACGCATCTCCACTCACACAGTACAAACTTCATTTACTTCTAACAAAATCCAAAAACCCAGTTTCTTTAATCCACACTTATCAAACCTGAAAAGGCTTTTGGCCTTACGCAACCCACCACTCTCTATCAGTAAGAACATGGTCCGAGATCACACGAGGTAAACAGAACTGGGATACTCCATTGAATATATCAACCAAGTGTATTGATGCTAGGAACCTGTCGATACGGGAGCAAGAGCAGGACACAATGTTCCTTGACCAAGTGAACTGGCCTCCACTAAGGGAAATCAATGAGTTCATGATCATCGATGAAGTAGCTCAACTCGAACATCGGTTGCGAGACGGTAGAGCAATGAATTAACATTGAAGTCACCCCCTATACACCATTGACCTCTCCATTTTCGTCTCACACCTGCCAATTCTTCCCACAAGTCCTTTAGGGCATCAAAACACAGACCATACACGCCAGAAAAAACTCAAGACCTTTCACTCCCAACTGATTTTAAAAGGCAAGAAAAAGAGTAAACACCGTTGTAAACCACTGCTTTTATAAACAACCTGTTATTCCACATCATAAGAACACCCACCCACCCCCCACCCCCCCCCCCCGCTGTCCCTGCGGACCCAAGATATTCCCAATCGACCTATCTACCGCCATTACACTTCTGACCAAAATACTGTCCATCGCTTCTATTCTCGTCTCCTGCAAACAAATTAAATCAGGTTTCCATCTTGTTAAGACCGCCTTAACTACCTTTCTTTTACAAGATCATTCAAACCCCACATTTCCAAGAGAGAAAACGGTGTTGCACTGCGAAACTGAGAAGAGAAAGAACAAACCCTTACCCTTACCCTCCCCTTCCTTCCCCATCACCTGATGATTCGCCTCGATCATAATTGATGTTAGAACTTAATTGCTTCAATCCCCTAACACACTTACCTTTGCCTTTACTCCCTATAATGCTCTCCTTGCTTGAAGACCACTTGTCCTTGTCGATTTCAAATAATAATTCTAAAATCTTATCCTCAAACCCATTGCGAGAATCCCCGAGGAATCTATCAAAATTTCTGGCTCTTCTACAAAACCACAATTGACATATTCTCCTCCTCAGTATAACCCAGCAAACCTTTCGATTGAACTATTGCCAAAGGTGTACATCCGATGGCTTCAAAATCTGAACGCCCTTTAACTATTGATTTCTCCAGCAATACCTGCTCCATATTTCTCAAAGGCGTACTTCCAGATTGAGATGCAGCAGAAGAATCTCAAAGAGTGCATCCATCAATCGAAGCTTCATATTCCAATTCTGAAACTCTCTCAACTTCATTGGGAATCTCCTTCAAAGATTCCTGTCAAATCTGGTTCTGCTTCGTCTTTCGCACAGACCTGGAGAATGGAATTGTTTTTTGAAATTTCCCTTGATGGTCTATCGCCTGTAACGTTATGCGTTTATCGAATTTTTTGCTGAATGTCTAAACAAGCAAAGGGCTCTACAGCCACTAATAGTGTTCCACATAGGGCCTGGGTTTGGACCCTTACCAAAAGCTAGGTTTTGGCCGATCAAAGGAACAGGAAGGTTTGACCTAATTAATTGTCCAGTCAATTGTGTAGTCTCCTTACAAGATGCATCCCTACAGCCCACTTTAGAGGTGCCCTGTAACTCTGCTTCATAACTTGGGTCTTCATTATCCACATGGCGCATATGAGAATAGTCCAAGTTGTTATAAGCCTTACGTCTAAACGAAGTTGTATCCTCCCTCCAACTTTCAAATTTTGAATGTCGACCACCCCACATGCTGCTATCCTTAACTCTCCAGATCTGGAAACTTTGAAAACCTTCTGACCTAGGGGATGGTTAGGCTCAGTCAGGTCACATGCCGCTTTTACACCCGACGTTGCTTATATAGTAATTAATTGTTTTCCTAGTCCTATAATCCTATTCATATTAGTTTAAGTCTGTCCTTGTCCTAGTATTACATGGTTTTAGCCTATAAATAAAGTTGGAATGGCTCGGGTTTATGCAGAGTTGATTAATAATATTTGAGACTGGTTTTCGCTCTCTTGGCCTGCGGGCATGGCTGATCCCCTGCGAGGGTAACCGTTTCTTCTCCTCAACTCTTTCTCTCTTTTTCTATTCTATTGCTAAATCTTTTTCTCTTCCTCTCTTCTATTGCTGAATCCTATTCTGTTTTGTATACGCTTTCAACAGTTTTTCAGTGGATTTAACCAAATATTCTCTCACTAGTCACTATGCATTTCTACAGTTTCTTCAATTGCATTTTCAATGTAACATTACTTTTCTTTCACAAAATTCAATTTTTGATAAAAGAAATTTTTTATTAGAAAGGGAAAAATATTACAAAGAAGGCGGAGAAGCTATCCACCCAAAGCCAAAAAAAGAGGCTTAAAACAGAAAAAACACCAAAAACCTAAGATCACACAATTTTTTTTCCTTTTAATAAAGGGGCTCGTTAGTGGTTCCCCACCTACCCCCAAAGTGACTCGAACCCATGACCTATTGGAAATAGGGAAGGCATCTTACCACTAAACCGCACCTTGTTGTCAAAAAACATAAGATCACACAAATCAATGGAAGGCAAGTCTCCAATCCCTAGACAAATATGCTAAAGATAAACCTTGAAAAGCTCCAAAACTCGTAGCCCACAAATAAGACCGCATGGAAATCGTCTCCCACAAAAGTAAGAGGTAGTTCACGACCTCAGAAAATTCAAAAATTCCTCTCAATCTAAATATTCGACACAGACTGAACTCGACACATCCCCACAACACTGAAGCACCCTTCGATCGAGCGAAACCCAAACGTCTAATTATACAAAAATTCTCCACCGAATGATGCATAATGCATACCTCTCCTCGTGCTGCAAACTACATACCCCAAGGTGCCAAGACATAGGACATTGGAAAAACAACTCATGGGACTCAATCGCACCCATACACGACACACAACTGGGAAGATGGTTGTCTTCCAACGCCATCATTGCTGTCAATAGTTAGTATTCAACCCATTACGGAACAATGACCATGCAAAGACTTTGTACTTAAATGAAACATTGGACTTCCAAATTAAATTAGAAAGAGAAAATTCATGTTGTACATGTGGTCGACGAAGAAGCTTTGTGAATGACTTGACAGAAAACAAACAAGACTACTCTAGAACCCAAATCCGACGATGGGACCGATGATCTGAGGCTCGAAGAAAGAAAATTGATAAAGCAATGGATGAGGATTCTCTATCGTTAAAACTTCTAATAAAATGGAAGTCCCAAGAGAACTGAGCCTCCTCCCTAACAAAAAAAAAATGGAGCATTATGAGTTCAAGAAAGTCGAAACAGTGGAGTAAAAGAGACTTTGAAGGAATGTCCCCTATCCGATGATCCTCGCAAAATCTAATCCAATCCCAGAGCCCCACATCATAACGAATATGAGGATGAATAAGATGAAAAAAACTTTGTATGTGCTTCCAGGAACTAGCGTCCGTGAGAGAAAGAGCAGTAGTTGCATCCCAGCCGTTCCGATCTACACCGAACTTGCTCTAAAGAACTCCATGCCAAAGGAATTAGGTTCCAACGGGAAACACAACAACCACTTCTCTACGATTACTTTCAAGTTATATTTATTTCATAATACGAAAAATAAATGTTATTATAAAAAATGTTTACCTATTCGGTCCACTTCTGAATTTCTTTCACTATCCAAATACTATAAAATACGACTAAGTTTGTCTCATTCTAGTTGACAATCCATGATTTGACTTTAAGACCTTTACATTATTCAACGAACAATGCAAGAAGTAAGCCCATTTGGGTAAGGATTCAAGTTCTGCTTGAGCCACAATGAGTCATTAAAAGAAATGGCTATACTTTCTCTTAAAGCATATCATTGCTAAAACAAGTCGATGTGCAAGGACTAAGAACAAAAAGTCGTGAAATATACTAGTTAAAGATCTTACACAAAGTAGTGACAGACACTAGTTAAAGATCTTTAAACTGTGGGGATACATTATTTTCTGCCGCCACTGAGTCTGTAACAAAAGTTCCTTCACTACTTCTTCTACTACGTGAGAAATTTCATATATCTTCTTGGTTTTGTTTGGTCCAATGATTTAGAGAGGGAAAAGGGAAATCAATGACTGAACATTGTTTAAATGATGTCAGGAATTACAAAAACAAAAAGCAGTTTATATCATTATTCGTATAGGCTGCAGTATCAGGTCTGGCTTTGTCTCATCTTTGATCTTCCAATACTTTATCCCTTTTTCATGGTAACTATAAGCTGCAACGAAAATGACTTTTCATTTTCCCATTAGGTGTTTTATGTTGTGAATGTGACATGACCCCATGATGTCAAGAAGGAATATACTTCAATTAGGTAGTTGAGTAAACCCATGCTCTTCGTCTACGGGCTAGGGTTTATCTCCACATAGTTACTGTAGCCTGTTGATGTAGACTACTTAACTTGAGGGGGTGGACCATCTAGTTCCCAATTGATTACACATTCCCATTGTCGTCACAGTACTGTTGTTCACTACTATGGTCCACCAGAGAGAAAAACTCTCATCTCCGACGCTCAATGGAGACGATTATTAATAAACGATAGCTGATGTATTGTCCATATACCTAACCTACTATAATTGGGGAGTAAACCATATAATGCAGCACGATAATTATTTATAATATATCTTTCACCTTTTTTTAATAATAAAGTAACATTGCTTTTGTTCACTGCTTTGTTCTTCACATGGAAAAGCTCCATTACCGACGACTAAAAATTACAAACTAGTTAGTTCTACGAAAGAGAATATTACTTTAGCTGAAGGACTGACCAGAAAACATTTACATCACCAGCCCCAAATCACTGTGAGAAGGCTTAGTTATGCTGAGCATACTTTTTCTTTTACACTGCTAGGTTTCCATCACTAGTACCCTATAGTTATTGTACTGATACAAGTATCGAGGCTTAGATGGCTCAACAGAAAACCACCTCCGTTCTCTGTTGTAAAGATTGCACAAAAAACAACGACGACGACGACAACAAAAAAAACTAAGAATATTCAGAAGCCTAGTATCAGACTACTGGCATATGGTAACTAGAAGGCTTTGACTACAAAAGCATTCTAGTCCGAAGACCAGTCAAAGACAACCCTAAATGAAGTCATGAATGATTGATAAGCAAGACGAAAAGCTATGGATATAATAAGGTGACACTTGAGCAATGACACGAGACTAGCCTATTAAAAACAGAAACGTGAATATGGACCAAATATATACTGCGGATCAAGGAAGCTTGACAGGTAAAGCAGTTGAATAACAAGTTTATTATCCCTTATTGATCGAGAGGCAGATTAATCGAATGCCTTGTATATGTGTGTCAGTGTATATAATATAGATATAGAAAACGAATCACAAAAAAGAAAACGGACCAAGTACAAATGGAATGGGCAAGGCATAATCAAAAAGAAAAAGATAGAAAACAAAGGCATAAACAGAAAGAGATAAGAATCAGTAAGAAGGAAAAGTCTGCTCCAATTACTCTGTAAGTCCGAAATGGGGGATGACTCGAATAGAGGACACCACGAGTTGCACCCCTAAGAAAAGCCAAAAGGAAGCCATGTAAACCACTCTTTACCAAACAAGAGAGCAAGTCAGCTCAATTTCCCTGAATCTTATGGAAGTTTTCTCAGTTCAGATCCCCAAAGGACAGCAAACACCCCACAATGCCCCATCCTTGCTCCTACCAAAGCATTTAACCCGAATGTGGAAAAGAGAAGAGATGGAACCCGAGCTAACCCAAAGGCGTATTGTGTACATTGAAAATATGTTAGTTTATTACTTTCTGTTTAGATAAATAGAGCCTCTGTTTCTAGTGAAGAGATGAGAAGGATAGCAACAGGATAAATTCCAGAATTTGAGAAATAAAGAATAAAAGACACAATTGAGCATTTCAATGTGTTTGGAGAGAAAGGAATTGAAGATTATACTTATCCAGCAGAAACTGCATACTTTGATGAAAAAAGAAATGGAAAATGATCGGCAAGGGAAAATGTGTACGGAAAAATGAAAGGAAATGATGCATCACCAATAAGAATGACTGTGGGTCCCACTATTTACAACTTTCAATGTCACTCTGATTGGTGACACATCATTCCCTTTGAATTTTCTCTATGAATTCTTCCTTTGTGCATAGACTCGAAGAAAATAGAAGAACTGGTGAAATACTGTCGTCAGGAGGGGAAGAGAGGAAAAACTAGAGCATTTATAAGGACTATCGTATAGCAAAGAATGTATTTGAAGTTATAAGTTAGTTTGTTCCATTTTGATGTACACTGAAGTAATCTAAGCCAAGGATACGCCCCTGATATTTTCTAGTACTAATTTTGGTTAAATGGGAATTAACTTTTCTAAAAATAGCAACATAGCTTTCCACTAAATGACCGTAAAAACTTGTTGATGTCCTCCCCCCTCCCCCCCAACCCAAATTACAAATAAAATATGGTAAAAGTAGTCAAGTATTGTTCTTTTAAGTTTCATACTTATGATGTAACTTTAACTGCTTCAAGGGAAGGACTCAGCTGCTAATAATCTTTCCAATCAAGTTCACAGTAATTTGGATAGCTTCGATGTCGTGGGATTTTAAAGATACATAAAGCATGACTGATGATGTGTCTGACTTGAAAAGCATGATGAGAAGGCAGATGATGGTCTCGAAACAATGCATAAAAAAGATGGGGTCCATTTTTTTCTTCTTCTTCATATTCCTTGTTTACTTCTTAGAATGCTTTTCTGCTAATGGGTCAAATCCATGACAAATCCTCCACCAAACAATGACAACACCTGATTTCAAGAGATAGGAGAAGCGGAGGGAAAATTAAGGACATACCGATCATACCCAGATCATTATTTGCTAGTATCACCTCTCTTGCTCCAGACGGCTTTTTGATTGACAGGTCACATACCAGAATTTGTTACCCAATTTTTAAAACATAAATTGACCCCGGGGACTACTGTTTGGCAAATGTTGCAATATTTTTATCCTTGCTTACACTACTCATTCTACCATTATTTTTTAATATTAAGGTTAAGGCTCAATAACCATTCAAGAGGACCTGCAAAATGCATAATAGATAAAAACCAATCAGTAGAACAGCAAGCACATTTAATAATTTAAATGTGACTTACATCGCTACATGTCATAAATCATAATAGAACGGAAAACTACATTTAAGGGAAGAAAATACGGCCATAGAAATGGAATACAAAAGAAAAGAGTGCCAAGATTGAAAGCTCGAAGACTCAAGGTTGAAATTGCAAATGCTGGGAATTGACAATCGCCGAGGC
>JAOTQG010105668.1:0-12750 GCA_025631175.1 Iris virginica
TTAAAGAGAAATTTCGTTAAAGCCCCCACCCATCTGGAAGTATTTTATTTAATTTTGTAACCACAAAAATACTCCTACAACAACGCGTATATATTCATTTATTCCTCCTCCTAGAAAGTACTACAGCATTATGAAAGACAAAGTACAGTACTACTATATAAAATACGGTTTCCGTTTATAACACACTACCATAGGTGCGTTTCCTTTGGCTTTCATAATGCCCATTCGAAAGTTCTTCCTCTCCTCTATAGGGAGAGAAAAAAAATATCAATTCTCCTATCATATTATATTGAAAATTAATTAAAAATTTTCTATCGAAAAATTATCCTTACCACTACTGTATCATATCGAAATTTTTAATCGATAATGGTAATGAATATCATTACCACGGTATTACCAATACCGTATCAAAATAGGGATAATTTAGTAATTTTACATTTATATTACATAAAAAATTTAAAAAAAATCAATTTACATATTTTATTCTTACACACTACCATTTCAAAAAATCTGAAATCATAATCCTACTACCTTTCAAATACTTCAATTGAAAATTCACATTACCATTTCAAAAAATTTTAAATCATAATCGTACTACCTCTCCAATACTTCAATTGAAAATTGATAATTTTGTAATGTTGATATTTATAGGAGTGAGTAGAATTTTGGCCTTCTAAATTTATAATTTGAGTTTTTCGGTCTCTTTCGGTGCATTTTTTAAAACACAACAATTAACTTTGACCTACAAGTGTGAATTAATTTAACTTGTAATTTAAATTTTGAATTTTTTTTTTAACTTGGGCCGAAAATTGGTAATGCCAATGCCCTACCGTACCCTACCGAAATTTCGCGGTAATACCGAAATTTTGGTAGGGCAATGATAATAAAATTTGCATTACCAATTTTTCGGTAATGGTAACCGTAATGAAGTTTTGGTACGGTTGCCCTACCAAAACCACCTCTATCAAATTACAACTATCACTCTTTTTCTCTTTCTCTCTCCATCACTATCATGTAATTTTTTAAAATTTAAAGGACAAATTGTAAAACTTTTACAAAACCAAAACCAAAACCAACACAAAACAAACACAAAATACAAATAAAAACAAAATATATTAAAAAACTCCACGTCCAAACGCACCCCTAGTAATATGTTAGAATTGGTACAAAACAATTTCTCCATACAGATGAAAATGCTTCCTATTGCACGTGCATATAACTTGGTCCATCTCTGAAAACGGTCAAGAGTAATCATAGAGCACTATGCTCTTGTCATCTGATACACTTGCGAGTAAACAACGCTGCGACCCAGCTGCTGCTTCTGGTGGTTGGAACGCAACAGCCCAGACCTGGTCCGTGTGATAACTATTCAGAGACACCACGGCTGCCCTCATTTTAGGATCCCACAGCTTCACGGTCCTGTCACTAGAGCCCGATGCAACTGCTCCATCAGGACTCACATCCACGCTCAAGACCCAACTACTGTGACCTGCCATCGACCCAAACAGTGTCTTTCCTTCCGCATCATACATGTGGATCTGCTGATCATCTGAACCCGAAATGAGCACCCTTGGATCAACTGGAGAATACACGAGAGACCTTACAGGCATTGAGTGACCTTCGAGGTGGTGCAGGAATCTGGCCCGCTGTACATCAAAGACAGAAATGGTGCCATCAATGGAACCACAGGATATGTATCTCCCATCTGGACTCCATGCAACCGAGAGGACAAACTTCTTGCTGTTACTTTTATCAGAGGGCTTTGATCCTTCCGGACGAGGGATGGACAAAGTTGAAACCAGCTTCCATTCAGCAGTATCCCACAGCTTGACTGATGCACTCCCCCCTCCAGCAACTGCTAGAATAGTACCCTGAAAAACAAATACCATCAGTGAGAAGAAGTTTCTTTGAGCAATGTCTTTCAGTCTAATGCTAGAATCCCTTTGTTGGATATCTCGTTGTGCGAGAGATGGACGCTTAAAGGTATGGTTACCGAGTCCTACAAGTTTACAGCTACAACTGACTCGAGTCTGGACCAATTAAATCCATGCAGTTTGAACATCCAATTACCAGCCAGGCAGCCACCAAAAGCAATGTTTATAGACATGCTGCCAACATTCAAGCAGTTATATTCACGATTCCAGGTACTACATTGCAGTATTCACTATTCATAGTTCATACAATTACAGAGCTAAGGAAGAAGACATAAAGAGAAGTCCAAGGAAGACAACACGATGCATAATGAACCGCTCAGAAATTATAAATAGTATAGAGAAGGGTGTTAACTCTCATCAAGGAGTTATGTAATACCGGGTGCTTACACTTAAAACCAGAAGTTACAGTATTGTATTTAACAAAGATCAATGACTTTGGTATCCAGAAAGGGTTTGCAAGAAAAAAACCAATTAACTGCAAACCTGTGATTTAAAGATATACCATAAAATATCCATGATTGTACCAAGACCCTGGTTTCACAAAGAGGAAAATTTTTTTTTGATCAAACAATATAAACCTGACAAGAACAAAAAAGATTTCACGTAGTTCTGAGTGAATGCTGTTTTTGCATCGGTCGTAGAAGTTGAAGATTTAAATAAGCATACTTACTTCAATGGTATACACTAAAAGAAATGATACAAATACCTTGGGGGGGGGGGGGGAGGCGCAATCATGCAGATTAATTCACGAAGTTTGATGTATTGTTGAAAAATAATTTACATTTATTTTCGTGTAATTAGTAAAAGTGAAACCCATTAAGGGAGGAATGGAGCACAAGGCTTACTGTATCCAAAATGATTTTGCTTGAAGGTGCTTATGGTTTGTTTAGTCCTAGGTATGCAATGGTGGTGGATGGAAAATGAGAGATAAACTTTCTGTTCCTCAGGGATGGAAATTATCTTTCCATCGTGGCTTTCGTTGAACACGGAAAAGTCGATCAGTTAACGCATCTACACATTTACATGATACTTATTGAATGTTGATTCCACTAGTATAATATGCATTTATAAGGGTTGAAGTGGACTTTATTTGAATCTCTGTTAGTTTTCCGCCAAAAGTGCGCAAATACTTGTGAAGTGCCAAGAAACTCCCACTCCCTCCACTTTTCCATACACATCTTTCCCTCCACCCAAACAAAGAACAGTTAATCCATCACACTACCTTTGCCTCCCAATTTTCCATCCCACGACTTCTCTCCTTTACTGAACATGCTACTAGAGAGAAACTAGAATTTCCAGTCCCAAAACTTATAGGATCTTATCCCCAAAACTGAACAATGGATGATATAGATGTTAAAAGGTTACAGAGATTGAGAACAGAGTAATAGCAATTCACAACCAACAGTATGGAGATTTCTGTCATTCGACAGTCCATGATCTTGAGGTCATGACTTGGTGCCTGAATTTAGATTCTTAACTATTTTACTACCGAATCCGAATGTATCTACTATCGACAACGTTCAAACAAGACAAGTGCATAAATAGTCACTTAATCTGTTTTTCCTTTTTCGACGCTACAGATGGTAAAGTAGGAGTAAGAAAAGAATTGCCACGAGAGGAAACTTACCCTGCGAGGAATGAGGAGTCATTATCACTACCATGTGCAAAGAAAGAATGAACAAGAAGGCATTGGTGTGGATGATTCACAGGTGGAACCAGATTTAAATAATGATTCGGCCTTGAAGCAATTCCAATCAGTTGGCCATCATAACAACTAGTACATAAATTCTTAGCAAGGATCTAACTAACACTAAAAGTTTAGGTTCATAAATTCATAAGCCAAAGATTATGCAAGTTGAGCAACACAGAGTATGTCAGCTCTCATCTGTTGGGACCAAAATCGTTAGTTTAAGCGACTATGAGAGGGTAGTCAAAGAACACCGTTATCAATAGGAGCAACAACGACTGTAACACATTCCATTATTGTCTGAGACGATAATGTGTCATGGGAAGTCCTTTCTTGGTCCATTATGCCCACATCACATTGCGATCGACCACCAGAAAACAGCTGTATCAATTTCTCATGGGGTGCAACAGAACAAATGCATGTGCTCTTGAGAAGAAAAGTATAGATTCAACAACACTACAACAGTGATGAAAGGATATGAGCATGGGGGTGGAGGTCTACCTGACAGGCAAAGAGCAGAGATTGGGAATAAGCGAAAACCAGTTCTAGTATGTGCAGTCAATTACTCACCCCCCCCCCCTCTCGCGGCACCAAACTGTAAGGATGGCAAAGACGCTATAGAGATTGGCTCCCACATAAATTGAATCAACGGATTACAATACGCTACAACGTGCTAAAAACTACTTCCACAAACAACTAATATTCATGTAATCTAGAGGGAAAGCCATTAATGAGATACTACAGACATTTGATACGACTTAAAGATGCCTTATAAATAATGTTGTGATTATTTATATATTCACGACAGTTGTCAAAAAATTGTGCCTGAATAGGGTTTACTTTTAGTTGCAACTGCAGATATGTCAAGTCACTAGTGTCTGAGAAATGTATCGCCAAGTTTGATTCACCAATAAATGAAAAACAAAAAAAAAAGCAATTAGCTGCCATATAAGACTTCATTATTATAGACAGCTGTAAGGAAAATTCTCCCCACCAAAGGATGAAGTTGCTAATACGCTACAAAACTCCTTCCGCCACTAATTGAGTGGTTTGTTTTGACTTGTTTTGGTCAACTTAGTTAAAATTTTGACCAAATTTTAAAGAGAATAGACTTCTTGTTGTCAAGTTACAAAAAATGTTGATAATTTTCTTGATAATCTTTAAAAGATTGAAAATTTAGAATCTAAAAAGAAATATGGATATATATTAATAATTAATTTAATAATAAATTAGATTGATTTTTCAAAAACTAAATAAGAAGCTCATTTAGGGAAGGAGGTAGTAAGACATTTCCAGGCAAAAGTTTATGAATGGAGCAACCTAGAACAGCCCAAATGACACCATCAAATCAATTACCAGATCCTTAACATGATTCATGAGGTGGTATCATATCAGACACTGATAAAACCTATATACAAAGGTGGTTGAAACTACATAAAATGCAATAAACGCACTATGAATATCCATTTCATTAAACTCTCAAAAGTAAAAATGTAGACTCTTTAGCTTGAAAATGAATAGAGTAAATATACTCATAAAAATTTAGGTGAAGTTGATTTTTTTAACTGACAGTTATTAACAGAATTAACATTATCTCAAATTATATAATAAAACAACAGAAACACATATAAAAAAAATTACAAATTTAATTTACCCTCGGATCGAACTGCAATTGCCAGACTTCAGACGGCGGCGCCTCGAGAGTGGCGATCGTATTGTTGGACTCGACATCGAACACGCGGACGAAGCTGTCAATAGAAGCGGAGGCGGCAATCTTACCAGAAGGATGGGCGGCGACGGAGACGACTCCGAGGCAATGTCCAGTGTTTTTCTCCCCAACGGGTTTAAGCTCTTCAGGGTCCCAAAGCCTCACAGTCTCGTCCAACGAGCCGGTGAGTAGGAGGCTCGGCCTACGGTCTGTCGATGGGACCCACGTGCAGGCCCATATTGAGTCGTCGTGAGCTGATGCCTCTTGCCGGAGCCACGAGAGTTTCATTTTTTCTTTTTCTTCTTTTTCCGGTGGTGTGAGTTTTTAGGTTGTGGGGGTGGAGTGTAAAACCCTAATTCAAAATTTGTTTTTTTTTTTTGGTTTGGTTTTCTCGGACAGATTTTGACGGACAGCAATTTTTGGTTCTTGTTTTACCAGTTTTTGGATTTTGACAGTTTGGTCCCCTCCTATTTATAATATATGATCAAGTGGTCTTTTACTATTTATTCAATTATTCACCGATGGAACAACGCCAATAGTGAATTAAGTCCATTCATGTTGACTTCTTTATTTCCTTTTATTTATTTTGCATTTTCTTCTTTTACTAGGTATCTCAACTTTATTATTTTTTTTTGCATTTTCCAAATAGTATTAATTATTATTCACTTACGTGTTCCGTGTCCTCGGACACGGGCATACACTAGTACGGTATATATGTGCTTATAGCAAGGAGCACTCATAAGTAGGTTCACTTTCTCATTTTTTTTTACATAAAATGAATATTATTAAATTGAATATTTCGTTGAATTAAATGAACACAATAAACGTTGAATTATGAATAATACAATTATGTAAAATGAACATACCGTTGAACTAAATGAACAATATCATAAAACAAAAATTCAACAATAACAGTAAGAACATTGTAAATGAACATTTAGTTATAGAAAATGAACATTTATCATAATAAAAATGAACAATGAGTTATAACCGATTTCTAAAATCACGAAATCAGTTTTAACCGATTCTGACATTCTGTGATAACTGATTCCGTAATTTATGGAATTTATCCCCTCACTTACCTAATAAATATGTGTATCTCACTTGTCTTAATGGAACTCCTTGCTAGGAGCTTTATATAATTTGTCGTCCCCTCCCATTTAATTTCAGTTCCAAGTTTGTTCACAAGTACTCCCCTTGATAGAATAATTTTAAAAGTATTTATTAAAATAATATTTTAATATCCTAAAAATGAAATTTATCGGTCATAACATTTTACTATTATGGATATAAAAATAAAACAAAAGAAGTAGCAAGGAAACATTATAAACCCATTTAGTTATATATTTTCTGTTATTATTTTTGGTCAATTTTTTTTCTTAACTTTATTATTCTTTTTCTTATTAATTCATAATTATATTTCAAATTTATATATTATATTAAAAGGAATTATAATATATAAAGAACTAGACAGACAAAATAAATAATAAAATTAACCAAATATTACTGCAAAATAGAAATTACACTAAGAGCCACCATTCATCCTCTTAAAGATGTGAATAAAGGGTTGAATTACCGATTTAATTTCTCGTAGGGTAATACTATTTATCGTCCTAAAATTTTGTACTATCGCCTTAATTTCGTTAAAAATATTTTTACTATTTATTGTCTCCAAATTTCTTACTCCGCCTCATTATCATGTAATTACTTTAATACCTTAATTTTACTATTTAAATATTTAATCCTTAATCTTTATTATCATTATTCATATACCCAGTCCGATTTAATCTTTCATCGTCATATACCCAATTCAATTTTCTTTATATGTAAAAAATATTATTCATAGTTCAGTTACTATTATTGCAATAATTAAAATATTAAAATTTGTAACACGATGAAAATATTTTAAATAATATAGTAAAGTCTTATGCTCAATTTTTAAAATAAAAAATATATCACTTAATTTTGAACGGATGTGTACTTCTTTTTTCTTTCTTGCATATTGATCCTGTCCCTTTTTTTTTTTTTTCTAAATGAATGTCTAATTTAATTTTAAGAAAATCTTCTACAATAAGTATTTAATATATTTTAATCAAATTTTAAATTTTAAGTTTTTGAAAGATTATAAATTTAATTACCAATAATATTTTTTATAGTTTAACTTCGATAAATTAATTTTTATTTAAAAGTTCATCAAACCATATTAACAATTTTTTTTAAACAAAAGTAACACTCATTTTTTAGTACTAATGGAAATAATATTCTTTTACGAATTCTAATAAACATAATACACACTTGAACAAAATTTAAAGTATTGTTTACATAGCATAAAGATTTAAGAATTTAAGTCCACAAATGTTGAAGTTAAAGTATTAAATTGAGTATATGATAATTGGGCGAGAATAAAAAATTAGGGACAGTAAATAACAAGTATATTTTAAGAAAAATAGGGGTGATATAAAATTTTTTTAAGGGCGGTAAATACCAACTCAATTTCTCATAATATGCTGGTTCATATTTGATCACGAATGTAATTTAACATATTGATATCATTCGATATCAAATTCTAATATTATCACTTTCCATATATATACACTTTCACAAATCAATTAACTTATCACGTCATATTATCTCTCTCTCTCTCTCTCTCTCTCTCTCTCTCTCTCTCTCTCTCTCTCTCTCTCTCTCTCTCTCATCTCTCATCATTTCTCAATTGATATACTAAGCAGCTAGTTGTACCTAGCAAGGTACACCAGCAAGTGAACTCACTCTTCCACTCCTCCCCACTCTCATTCATTAACTTCAATCAATCTCTAAAATTAAGGGATTGATTTAAAATTAAAAATCAGATTTATATAAACTTCATAATTAATGCATAAATTAACTCATGCAATAATTTCTAAAATTAATAAGAATTCAATTTTTAATACAAAAAACGGATAAGTAAATAAACATAAGCACTGACGAATGAATATAAGCATTGACAAAAAGAACATTAAGCAAATACGAAATGAACATTGGTAACCTTCAATAAAGCAGTTTATAACATATCACAATTCAAAATGAATATCATATTATGATCAAATGAATACAGACGTTGAAATAAATGAACATTACATACTGACGAAATGAACATCTTCAATTCCAACCAAATTCGCGCCATCCGCGCCGTCAACCATAACCAACCTCATCCCAGCTCCACCGTCGAATCACCATCCAATTGCCGTCTCTACCCACTCCATCCCTCTCATCGATCTTTACCATATAAAGATGTCGAGGGTGATGGATTTTGGTTGCTTGTTGGTGGGTTGTGGATAGTGACGATTGAGAGAGGTCGTGAGTCATAGATGGTGAATTTCGACCGGAAAGTATGTGCGGTGGATGAGAATTATTGCCGGCTAATAAAAATTGAAAGAGATGGTGACTATGAAGTTTGATTTGAAGATAGATGATGGCTAGGGAGGGAGTAGAAGAGAGAGAAACGCAAAGAGGGCAGAGAGAGATACGGGAAAGAAATGAGACTTATTGATTTTATTTTTAGAAAAAATTCTTAATTTAAATGAGTGATATATTTTATCATTTTCTCACTTGCTATTATCAGAGTGTATTACAATCTAATTTATATTTATTCCATAATAAGTGAATCAAATTATTTTTTTCTCTAAAATTTCAAAATTTTAACCCAACAGAATTTATATCTCTGCGATTACTCCATCTAATGAACATAAACAATAAATTTAATGAACATAATTAATGAATATAACAAATATTAAGAATGTAAAATAATAAATATGAATAGAATAAAATAAATACAACTAATGAATACACAAAATATTTTCAATGATCATAACATTTTATGAAATGAACACAACATTTTGATAGTCTATTTCTAATATAACATACCACGTTTATATATACAATGAACATATCTTAATTATAAAATGAACAGAACATACTTATAATATGAATGCAAATTTATATTTCTGCGATTATTTCAGCTAATGAACATGAACAATTGATTTAATGAACATGAATAATGAATATGACGAACATGGAGAATGTAAACTAATGAACATGAATAGAATAAAATAAATATTGCTAATGAATACAAAATACATTCTCAATGAACATAACATTTAATAAAATGAACACAACATTCTGATAGTTTGCTTCTAACATAACACATCACGTTTATATATTCAATGAACATATCTTAATTATAAAATGAACAGAACATAATTATAAAATGAATAGAAAAATATGAATCAGTCTTGATAATTTATCATTAATTTTAATTCCTGATTATATGAAATTGCTGATTATAAAGAATATCTAATTATACAGAATTTCTAAAATAACTCCCTACTTATATGTAATAGTTGTTAATAAATCTAATCTTTTATTTTAAATCAATCCCTTAATTTTAAGGATTAATTGAAATTAATGAGTGAGAGTGAGAAAACGTGGAAGAGTGAGATACACTTGCTATAGAGGCGTATCAATCACTATACGCCTGTGCGTATAATATAATTTTCAATCATTTCTATCTCTCCTCTCATCAATATATCTGACTCTGTCATATAATCTAAGCAAGTATTCATCTGATTTTATTGCCTCATAAACAAGCACTTTCTAACATTTAATTTTCAATTCTTTTCCTCCAACTATTTAAGAATAATTTTTACTAATCAAAATTTCAAGTACACTAAAGATCAGAAAAGAATACATAAGACAAAACAGATATATCTAATGACTTTTAAGAGAATAACGATTTGGTTTTTAATTTTTTATCCTCAAAACTTGGTTATAAAAACTTGGACCTAATAGTTATTGCATTCAAGTCAAAACAATGAATGCAATATACATTCTATAATAATATATATACTATATAGTATAAATAAAATTAAAACATACTATATAGTTTATACAAAATTTTATATTTAACATATATAAATAATTTTGAAAATTTAAATGTAATATATAATATATAAAATTATAAATATTATATAGTCTATTATAAATACTATATAGTCTATACAAAACATTTTGTTTCCTTCATTTTTGTCTACTTTAGAAATTTGAATTATATTTCATAATAAAGTTTACGGTATAAAATAATATTATAAATATTATATAGTCTACTAAAAATTTATATATAATATATAAATAATCTACATTGATATTTTCATATAGTAAAAATAATTAAATTTTGAATTTATCATCCTGTATTTATTGATAATTAAGTTTTTCGTACGAATTATGATATAACTTGTGCTTACAGCTAGACTCTCAAATCAAATTTGATGATGTATCATAGTATCAAATTCAACTTAACTAATTACTTATTTATCATTTTATACTAATCGTGCTTATTAATTCATAAATAATGAGTTACTTTCTTTTTAAAAAGGTAAACTCAAATGAATATTTAGATTTATGATATATATTGTATTTATTAGTAGCTAATTTTATGAAACGAATTATGATACTGCTTTGTTCTTACAGCTAGACCGCTAGATTCCACAGTCATCTTTTGATTCTATTTTCCCTTAAAAACTTTAACAATTTTTTAATTTATTAGTTTATAAGTAAACTTGCTCATTAATTTTTGAAATTCCAACAAATAGCGTCAAAAGGGTTTAACAATGATGCAAAATTACATAGGAGTATTGTAATTTGATTGATAATTTAATTAAGTATCGAATTAAATGTTATAAAGTTAATGACATTTAGCTAAATGATGAATTAATTGCCTTAAATTTTTTATCACTTAATTAAGTGCTAAAAAATTCTTAAATTTTCAGCTTAATTATGAATGGCCCGCACGAACAACTCGTCGGCACTTAATTAAGTGTCGAAATGCCTTAAATTTTTTGATACTTAATTAAATGTCGAAAATTTAAGGCATTTAACTAAACTAAAAATGTCGAAATTTTAACACATGTATTTAAATACTGAAAAATAAATGATATAAACGGTCACTTTTGTTGTAGTGTCACCTCCCGATATGAAGTAAGACTATCATATGTACCTTTATTGTTATTTTACTTATTTTTGAGTTAGTTCAAGTCTACCCCAAATATATTTGTTGACCACATAGCGAATAAACATTATTTAATCTAAATCTTTTGAAGAATGATCGCGCCTTGTACACTTCAAACCAACGGTCATGAAATCTAGAAACAATATCATACAAATTGGGGATGATCTTTGTGAACATCAGATGGATTTGTGAGCTGCAAAAAGAAGAGTTTAGACTCCAAAAACGTAATGATATGAACGATCATATGTGTTGTGCCCAACAAAATATAGAAATTATTGTGCCAAGGAAAATATTGTATGTGACGAATTGCAGAAGCATGCTGTAATAATGAGCCTATATGTTGTGAATATGAATGCCATTCATACCGAACCAACTAATTAAGAAAGATTCTTTATTCAAAGAAATCACGAAAGTTTACTTCAATATGTCTGCAATCACCATATTGACATCCACCACCACCTCCCTCAATGCGCGCTCAAGCTACAAGTACTTTGAAAAAGGCTGACACAAAAGCTAATTGATTGAGCTCCATAATTTTCTGGCTCAAGATCATAGCTGATGAGTATAAATATGTTGTTATTTAGGGATCACACATGGTTTCGGTGTAGATTCCCTCTATCGAAACGTCGAAGAGTCCCTAATTCTAGAAATTCCTCGCATGATGTTATTGTTTCGATGTCCAAAAGCAAGGCTTGGCATAGAGAAGTGCGGCAGTTCAATTTCTGACAAGATGAAATGAATCCCCAAATCAATTAAGTATCCCAACTTCCTCAGAAGAATTGGATAACACGTTGTTCGGGCTAATCCTCCTCCTAAGGACTGGTTCGGGGAAAACTATGCTCTTTCTTGTTTGTTGTTTAGGATCTACCCTTATTGTGTGCGTCTCGATTATAGAGACATGAGAAAGGTTTAATAACTCTTTCCTTGAGTTCGAGCGGGAAGCCCTATGCATTTTCTGGAAAGTAGCTCAGTGAGCTTTTATGATTTTAAACTGAGAAGTAGCAGATAGATTGGGATTCTTGCAGTAATACCTAAATTGATGATTCTTTTTCAACCCAAACTCTAAAAATAGAGGAAAACAAGGAGCTAAAACGCGAGAGTAGCTAGTCGACACTTGATGCAAGCACCAAAGCTCGTATATCAACAGGTTCGGCTCAAGGGCAGGGCAAACGCGGCTCAAGCCCAGGGCCCCATTTTTGCAAGGGCACCAAAAATATTTTTTTTCTTCCTTTTTCCTATATACACTAGTAATATTTTGAAGTGTTGAAATAAAATTAAATTGCATTTTTCTAAAACAAAGTAAATCATCAAAATAAAACCAAATTAATTTTGAAATTAGCTACAAGTAGAGGGGTGCCAAAGTAGATACGGCCTGTAA